>CAUYQU010069692.1:0-69127 GCA_963574635.1 Cheracebus regulus
GGCCCACCTGCCCTGTACATCCTGTATCTGAAACTGTGTAACTGCTACCCTACATCCTGAGTGAAAAAACAATTGTAATTAGAACTTTTTGTTAGGTCCCCCCTTCTCCCCTAACCTGCTCCTTCTGCTTCTGTAAGAATCTGCTTACCGCCCCCTGACCCTAAACTGGTATAAAAAATGTTGACCGCACTTTGTGCTTGGCTGAGAGGTTTGAGTAGAGCTGACTCTCAACAAACTCAGTGCGTGGCGCTTCTGTTTAAACTTGCTTGGGTATAACAAAATCAATATCCCAAAGATAGCGTTTTGACATGCTGAACTGAAGAAGCCTAAACATCTCTCTAGCCGCCCCTCTTTGCCCCACCATCTCTCCCAAAGCACATGATGAAGCTGAAGTTCCTTTATCTGCACAAGAGCTGGACCCACCAATGGAACAATTGTTTTTCCTTCCCCTTCCTGTAAGACCAAGAATGTAACCACACCTAAATAGATCCTTTGACAAAATAACATGCAAGTTAATCTCTGTTCCCGGATCCATTCATCTTCCTTAATAACTTCCTCAACAGAATTCCTCTTCTCCCCACTCCCATAACATCTATTGCCAAGATGGTATACAAGCTTGTGAACCACATGAGGGGGTTGGCAATCACTCTATGATTCTCCTCATGTGCACACTGTGTGCACATTAAATTTATGTGCCTTTTCTCTAATTAATCTGCCTTTTGCAAGTTGGTATTTCAGCAAATCTTTGGAGGGCCAACAGGAAAGCTTTCCCTTGACCCCTACAGCATAAAAACCGTCTCCTTGGCTGGGCGGGGTGGCTCACGCCTGTAATCCCAGCACTTTAGGAGGCCAAGGCGGGCAGACCACTAGGTCAGGAGTTCGAGACCAGCCTGACCAACATGGTGAAACCTCACCTCTACTGAAAATAGAAAAATTAGTTGGGCATGGTGGTGCATGCCTGTAATCCCAGCTACTGAGGAGGCTGAGGCAGGAGAATCGCTAAAACTCCAGAGGCGGAGGGAGGTTGCAGTGAGCTGAGATCTTACCACTGCACTCCAGCCTGGGTGACAGAATGAGACTCCGTCTCAAAAACAAAAAACAAAAAAAAAAAAAACCCAAAAATTGGTCTCCTAGCTTATGCTCTTTGTATTAACTTGAGGTGTATAGGACTGCTCTTGTATAATGCTTAAAATACTACTTGTGCTGCTCATTCTGTTCCTGACAGTTTGAGCTTCAATTTGATCGTTAAATATTTAACTTGAGATTACTTCTTACTGTATTCCATCAGAGCACTAGAAATCGACCCCTTCCCCCAACTTCTTCCTTTTGAAATTTGGGCAGAACTAAATAATGATACACAAAGTATTCTCCAGATTGCTATGTCTTATTCTACCTTGAAGAATTTTAGTAGCATACAAATAAAAATTTCCAGGCCAAATTTGTGATCAAATCATTTGCAGATGAATAAAAGTAGGCATGGCCATATTTTTGTTTCTTGACGTAGCTTAAGAGCATGAGCATCATTGCATGACAATCCAGAAGCTGAATCCCAGCTTTGCTAAATTACTTACTCTGAACCTCCATTTCTGCATCTATATAAAATAGGAATAATCATACTTACTTCAAGGGATTGATGGTGTTAAATTACAGCATACAAGTAAAGAACATGATACAGGACCTGGGTGCTCCATGAATGGACCAGTGCTCCATGAATGGTAGTGAGGTTTTTATTACTAAATATATCTCAAACTTCCTTTTAGGGTCATAAAGTAGGGTTTAGTCATAAGAATAAAAGATGACTTCTCAAAGATCTAGTATTTCTTGAAGTTGGATGATTTATAATATAAAATTCTATGTTGGTTTTATAGATCACAAATATCCCCAAAGAAAGGTTCTATTTGTGGTGCTGGATAAGCATTATATAGTAAGAAATATCTACTGAAACCAGAAGATTCAGGATCATATGCAGCGACTTGCCTAGTCAAGCAGATTTCATTTGGATTTGTTCTCAATTTTTTTTTTAAACCACAAACGTCTATTGGTGAAGTGCGCTTTAATTCAGCAAATTACAGCACTGAATACATACACATAACACAGTATGTATATGGGGCTGCTTTTAAACATCGCCAAACCTTTAAAGTCAAAGTCTTGTTCCCGTTGCTTGTATATTCCTTCTGAGCTTGTCATCCCCACACTTATTTAACCTAGGTCAAGTTACTTCTAAGGGTGTTTTTGATTGCAGAAGTTTGGCAGTTAACAGCAATGAACTGCCTTTTTATACAAATCACCCTCCCCTGAACCTGTCCGATTTAGCACACGACGAGACAGAATATCTCATCCATTCTCCTAGAAACACGGGTCCACGCTGTCCCAGGCTCAGGGGAGTTGCGTCGCTTTCAAATCACTGAAGGGGCGTCATCAAGACTTCCCTAGCCCCGTCTCGTCTCAGCCGTCTGCTAAAGAGGAGGCCTGACTTATGCGTTGCGACAAAAGCGCTGACAACTTGATGCAACCCAAACTGGGACCTCTGGAGATTAACTTTGAGTCACACGCGCTCAAGATGGTGCGTGTGCGTGTCAGGAGACGCGTGGACCAAAGACGCCAGGGAGCCCGAAACAGATCCGCAACGGGAGGCAGAGACTGAGGAATCGGCCCCACGCTGCAGACTCAGAGACGGCCAGACCCACAGACACGACTTAATCCCACCCCAGAACCCGGAGGACGGTGGCAGCGGACAGAAACAGCGCTGGGAACCCGGCACCTTTCCGCCCTCGCTGCTTCCCGGACCTACAACGCAGACCCCCGGTTCCGAACGGCGGCGAGGCGAGCCCGGCCCCTGCGTCCGCGCACCCGCTTTCGTCACGTCCGGGGGCGGGCCGGGGCGCCGGGGGCGGGCCGGGGCGCCGGGGGCGGGGCCGGGTGGGGCTGGGGGCGGGGCCGGGCGGGGCCGGGTGGGGCTGGGGGCGGGGCCGGGTGGGGCCGGGGGCCGAGCGGGGCGGGGGTGGGATTGCGGGGGTGCTTCGGGTGACAATAATGAAGGTGGCTGCGGCGCGGCGGGAGGCTCAGCTGCGCTGGGCGGGGGCGGCGCCGGGGCCGCGCCTGTAGGACTCGGGGCCGGCGCCGCGGGATGGGGACGCGGCGCGACGAGTGAGGCGGTGGCGGCCGCAAGCGGAACTTCGGCCCGAGAGACTCGCCCGCTCCCGCCTGTCTGGTCGGCCTCCACCTGCAGCCCCGCGGCCCCCGCGCCCCGCGGGACCGGGACGGCGACGACGGGGGAATGTGGCGCTGGCTCCGGCAGCAGCTGGTAGGCGCCCCCTTCCTTCCACCCTCTTCGTGTGCCCCAGCGCGGCCTCTCAGCGCGGGGTGGCGGGGAAAGGCCGGCGCCGCCGAGCGGGGAGGCCAGGGCGCGGGCGCCCGGCTAGGCCGCAGCGGGGACGGGCGCGGGGCCCAGAGCCGGAGAAGCCGGGTGCAGCCCCGCGCCCATCTCGCCTCCAAGCCCCGGCCGCCGAGGTTGGCGGGAGGCAGCCGCTTCTTCCCGGAGCCTCTCCGTTACTTCCTCCCCCGGCCGCTCCGGCGCGGCTGTGACCGGAGGCGGGAGTCCGAGCGGGGTGGCGGCGGCCCTGAGGAAACGGGCGCGGGAGCGGAGAGGAGGGCTGGGGGGGAGGCGCGCGCTTCGTACCTTGCACAGTTTGGGACGTGTTTGGGTGGAGGGGAGAGAAGAACCTGCCTTCTGCCCCCGCTCCTCACGGACTTCGGGAAGCGGGTCACGGTTCCGAGCTGGGTAGATTCCTGGGGAGGAGGCGGCCTTAGCTAAGTGACTCTAACCTCCTCGGCGACAGACATGTCTCCCCCGGGCCTGGAAACGGAAAAGGAGGGCTGTCCGGGTCCAGCTTCGGAAACGAAACTTCACGGTAACTGTGAACGCTGCTTGCTGGGGTTTCCTTCCGACCTCGTCACCACCCCAGCCCGTGAAACTTTTCCAATGGGAACCTTTTTCCCCCTCTCCTCAAGGTACTTTGAACGAGACAGGTTTGGAAGGAATTGTTAACTTTCCGGTATTAGGAACATCTGGACACCAGCAACAAACATCGTAGAAAAGAGTGATTTCAGGCCTATAAAAAGTGCCACCTTTCCCAGAATTAATTCAGAGAGAAAAATCTTCCCTGCCTCCTTGCAGCTGCGGCGCGGAAATTGCAACACTGAGGCAGCTGTGAGCTAGGACTGAACTTGCTCCTGGCTGCAGAAGCCTAACCTTACCTGTGTGCTGAGGCCGGCTGCTACTTAATTTCTAAGTCGCATTAACTTAATGCTTCTACAATGCAGTGTTTTCACTTACCCATTCTAAAGGCAGTGGTAACCTTTAGTGAAGAAAAGTATTTTTGTGAGACGAAAGCATTGATACCTCTTTTTCCCTTCTGCTCTAGGAAAGCATTTTAACGTTAAGACTAAGCAGGATGGGTTTTCAGCCTTCTGTTACTTCGTTTTGCAATGGGCATCATTCTCAAAAAAAACTGTGTGTGTGTGTGTGTGTGTGTGTGTGTGTGTGTGTACACATATATATATAACTGCCTACCACTCCCTCCTACAAATGTGGGCTATTTTTAGCCTTGGAAATTCAGATATCCCAGATATATGCTTTATTAGGAAACCAAGCTAATGATGTCATTAGAATACCATCTTGTTGTAATACTTCGGCTTTGTTGCAGTATTTTACTCAGAAAGTTAATTATTGCAGATCTGCCTTATGCTTTTGGTTTGCTAAATCTTCATGTATAGAAGGCTGATTTACCTGATGGTGTTTTTGTGTGGTAAGAAGATCATTTCAAAGTGGTTCTCTTAAAGCTTTTTAAAATAGATTGAGACATCCTTTCTCACCGTTAAGGTACTTTTTAGCCAGAATAAAATCCTGGTTGTATAACCACGCTCATCTTCAAGACAGAAAATCTGGTAATGTTTTTTAAAATGGCTTCAAATGAACACAGCTAAAAGGAAGGGCCGGAAGTTGTGTGTGGTTATTTTACAAGGCAGCCGTCTTACAGGATGGTCGACGAGTTGAACAAGTTGCCGTGCATAAAAAGTGCTGTCTCTGACATTTAGCTGCTCACCTCACCGGTTTTAAGTTATCAGATCCTCTAAGTACGTAATCATACCTGGGCCAATGTAGGACTTTGTGTCTCTGGTCATGTAAATTAAACATCAAGGACAGTTGATACAGAGTAATGAAAGTATATTTTACTATACTAGGAATTATTCAACTCAGGAAAAATCTGGTTTAGATTATACTTCTGTTGGCTCAGTGGATTGAATCACCATGACTTTTAGCAATGGGTTTATTTTAAAATTCAGATAAATAGGACGAATTTGGGGAAATTGACAAGCAAATCCTAAGGACAGGTTGGAGTTATAAGCATACTTAATTTGTTGTATGAATCCTGATTTTCAACTAATGTCTCACAAAAAAGTTGTCATTTTATTACAGAAACAACGCCTATGCTCTAGTAATTTCTTTTTAATTAAAAAAAAAAATAGTGTGACTCCTTATCACAACAAAGCATTTTCACTACTTGAGAAGATGGAAAAAATCAGAAGGTTGACAGAAGCTTGATATTTCCTATGGGGAAAGTAGACTGAAAAGGAAAATAATGGATTGTCCATTTCTTTTTTGTTCTTTGTTTTTTTAGCACATAATGTTAAAGTTATATTACACTAAAAAAAATTCTCTTATGGTGTCTTTGTGGTACAGTTAGTATTCAAAGTGTATTCATTTTCAGTAGCATATTTTACATATTAACTCATTAGAGATGACAACACCTTGATTATACTTGTGGAAATGCCATTAGCTACTCACTGTATTCTAATATTTAGACCTGTTCAGTAGCCGTTAGTCACATGTGGTCATTAAAATTAAAATTTGAACCACATGTGGCTATTAAAATGCGAATTCATGTGTCTGTTGGCTGCCATTGGCTATCATATTAGTTCATATTTTCATTATCACAGAAAATTCTATTGGACACCAATTTAGACTTTTAAATGAAAGTCTGTGTCAGTACATATTTTAGTTGAATGTAATATTTCTTTACAGGGCAATGTAGTACTACATTTTTAAAGCACTTACTATGTGCTGCTATTAAAATATGCTGAATACTGGGGATACAAATGTTGGTCAGGGCCACACTTACTCAACATGAGTAGACATTGGATATGTGTTGCTGAACAAATAATAGATAAGGAAAGAATGAATCTGTAGTGTTTCTGTGTTTAGAGACAAAAGTGACAAAATTCAAGATCGACTAGCCCAAAAAAAAGCTAGAAAATAATTATACAAAAATAATATGTCATACTAGGATAACTGTTTCTTAAATTGTTTCATAAATGAATCCCATTAGATTGTATTGGCGATGATCATAGGAGGCTGCTAAGATTGTCTTCTGATTAACTGAGGAAAGGGGAATGTCTTAATCTGAACTCCCTCAACTTTCTGTTTTTTCCCACACTCACCAAACTTGCTTATACTGGTACTTAGTTCTTCCCTTCTTTCCCCCGCAGTTACAAGGAAGATGCAACCCTCTTTTCCAGGATAACAAGGTCTTAAGCTTTTGACCCTTTTCTTCCATCCCGCTGCCCATACTCCATCAGTTATCATTAGTATGTTTGTTCTCTTTCTCTTTCCCCTTTCCTTCAACCTGTGAACACGTTCAAGCCTCTCTCTGCTGCCTTACTTTTTCCTGTACCTGAAACTGCCAAATTGTTCTTAATTTTCAAAAAAACAGATCCATAAAGCTGCTGGCTGTTATATTTGAAATGTTGCTAGTTTAAATAGAGATATTCTTACATATAAAATACACATTGGATTTCAAAAATAGTATTAAAAAATGTGAAATCTGGCTGGGCACTGTGGTTCATGTCTATAATCCCAGCACTGTGGGAGGCCAAAGCAGGTAGATCACCTGAGGTCAGGAGTTTGAGACCAGCCTGGCCAACATGGTGAAACCCCGTCTCTACTAAAAATACAAAATATTAGGCCGGGCGTGGTGGCTCACACCTGTAATGCCAGCACTTTGGGAGGCAGAGGCGGAGGCGGAGGCGGATGGATCACGAGGTCAAGAGATAGAGACCATCCTGGCTAACATGGTGAAACCCCGTCTCTACTAAAAATACAAAATATTAGGCCGGGCGTGGTGGCTCACACCTGTAATGCCAGCACTTTGGGAGGCGGAGGCGGAGGCGGATGGATCACGAGGTCAAGAGATAGAGACCATCCTGGCTAACATGGTGAAACCCCTTCTTAAAAAAAAAAAAAACTACAAAAATTAGCCCGGTGTGGTGGCAGGTGCCTGTAATCCCAGCTACTCAGGAGGCTAAAGCAGGAGGATTGCTTGAACCTGAGAGGCGTAGGTTGCAGTGAGCCGAGATCACTGGACTCCAGCCTGGGCAACAGAGCGAGACTCTGTCTCAAAAAAAAAAAAAAAAAAAAAACTCTCATTTTTTTTATTAGCTACATGTTGAAATATTATAATACTTTGGATATATAGGTAAAGTAAAATTTTAGAATTTTATGTGTTTCTCTTTACTTTTTTTTTAGATGGTTAGTAGAAATTTTAAAGTTACCTGTGTGCCTTGCATCTGTGACTCATGCTCTTTTTCCATTACTCCTGCTATATAACATTAAAAGGGAATTCCTGTATCCTAGTTAGCACAGTGAGATCCCGTCTCTAAGAAATTAAAAAAAAAAATAGCTGGATGTTGTGGTACTGACTTATAGTCTCAGCTGCTTGGAAGGTTAAGGTGGAAGATGACTTGGGCCAGGGAGTTTGAGGCTATAGTGAGCCATGATTGTACCACTGCACTCTAGCCTGGGTGACAGAGTGAGATCCTGTCTGAAAAGAACAATGAGCTCCTGTTTTTACAGAACACATTATGGAAGTCTAGAAATCTCACTTACTAGACTAGCCTGCCTGTAAATATCTTAGGATAAGAACCATGTCTTACTTGTATTTGTATTCCTTACACTCAAGACAGCAGTTGGCCCATTGTCGGTGTTCACTCGCCAGATGTTGGTTGAGTAAATGAGTATCAGATTTAATTCAGCATCAGTTTGAAAATACCTGCATTCTTTGCCTCTTTTCCAAGGAATGAATGAGTCAATAGAAAAAGGAAGCACTGGCCTATGGTGGTGGTATTTTTGTGCGTGGATGTTTTAACCTCAAGAGTTAATGTTTAAGAACGTAGCTCTGTGAATATGTGCTGCTTTGTCTCTGTTTCAGACATGTATTCTTAGATGCCCAGTTTTACATTTGGTTAGGAAGAGGGTAGAGCATTAGAGGAATCTCAGGTGTTCCCAGCAGCACTGAACTAGGGACCTTGCTCCAGATCCTCTAAGAGCCTGATGATTACCGTTATTGTCATTAAATATTTTCTAGACCTATGCTATTCAGTATGGTATCCACATATGGCTGTCAAAGTGTAGGCACTTGAAATGTGTCTACTCTGAATTGAGATGTGTGTTTATGAAATACACAATGGATCTTGAAGACTTAGTTTGGAAAAAGGATGTAAAATATCTCATTTATTTTCTAATTGATTACATGTTGAAATTGGGTTATATAAATATATATATTGGGTTAAATATTAATTGTTATTTATTTTTACCGTTTTTGAAAAATGTTGAAACTAAGAAAATTAACATGTGACGTAGGTCATGTTTCTGTTCGACAGCATTGTTTTAGATTACGGTAACCATATATAATGCCTGGCATAGGCAGATTCAACAAAGTTTTTTATTCTAAGGACTTTCTGATTTTACCGAGGCTTTTTTTCTGTGAGTTTTCTATTTTTAGAGTGTTGGTCCACGTTATATCTAAGAGACTAGAAGCTGCCTGATAGACTAACTTTATATCTGGTCCATTGGAAATAATTTTTCAAGTTAACATTGACTGCTGTGGGTTTCTAGATTTAGCCAGGCTGTTTATTCTTCATTTTATTTCTGCAGTTGTGTAAGTACTGATCATTCTAAGCAAGATAATATTAATGATTAGCTTAGTTTTTACCAAAAATGTGTATTTTTTATTAATTTTTTTATTCTCAAAAGAAGTAAATGTGTATTTTCTTTAAATATCAAAACGAAACCCAGTATTTTAGTTCATAAACATAGTTAAAAGATTTTATTCTCAGGTATTCTTTATTTTGCTTTTTTTCCTGAGTTTCTCTGTTACAAAGCATAAGAAAAACATTCTAGGCCAGGTGTGGTGGCTCTAGCCTGTAATCTCAGCACTTTGGGAGACACACAGGAGGATTGCTTGGGACTAGGAGTTTAAGGCCAGAATAGGCAACATGGTGAGACCTTGTGTCTACAAAAAATTTAAAAATTTGCTGGGCATAGTGGTGCCTGCCTTTAGTCCCAGCTGTTTGGGAGAGGACAGTAGTATCGCTTGAACACAGGAACGGCTACAGTGAGCTATGATTGTGCCAGTGCATTCCAGCCTGGGTGACAGAGTGAGACCCTGTCTCTAAAAAAAAATTCTTGATTGGATATTTATATGGAAAATACTAAGAGACTTATTTTTAAGCCAATACTTCGTTAGAAAAATATATATATATATATATATATTATATATATATATATTTTTTTTTTGAGATAAGGTTTCACTTTGTCTTCCAAGCTGGAGTGTAGTGGTGTGATCACAGCTCACTGCAACCTCAAACTCCTGGGCTCAAATGATCCTCCTGAGTAGCTAGGACTACAGGAATTGGCCACCACACCCAGCTAATTAAAAATAATTTTTTTTGTAGAGATGAGAGTCTCACTCTGTTGCCCAGTCTGGTCTCAAACTCCTGGCCTCAAGCAGTCCTCCTGCCTTAGCCTCCTGAGTAGCTGGGATTCGGGAGGCTGAGGTGTGAGCCACTGTGCCCGGCCCATGTTTGTATTTAATTCTTTGGTATATGTGGTTATAATGCATTCAGTAAACATTCTCTGGTGTTGTAAATGACATACATTGAGTTTCTGTTACTTCTCAACACTTGGAAATGGCTCTGAGGGAACTGTTTGACTCTTGGGTGTGCTTAGGAGAAAACTAGAACACTAAAATTTTTTTGCTGACTGGTTCACTTCAAATTACCTCTACAGTTTTTTATTTTCTTTTCTTATCTATACATGGTATTGGCAAATTCTTTTGAATTTTTATTTATTTATATGTTTTTGCGACAGTCTTGCTTTGTTGCCCAGGCTAGAGGGCAGTGGGGTGATCTTGGCTCACTGCAACCTCCACCTCCCAGGTTCAAGCAATTCTCCTGCCTCTCAGCCTCCCAAGTAGCTGGGATTACAGGCATGTGCCACCACACCCAGTTGATTTTTTTTTTTTTTTTTTTTAAATTTGAGAGAGAGTCTTCCTCTGTCACCAGGCTGGAGTGCAATGGCACAATCTCAGCTCACTGCAACCTCAGTGCAGTGGCGTAATCTTGGCTCATTGCAACCTCCACTCCCTGGTTCAGGTGATTCTCCTGCCTCAGCCTCCCAAATAGCTGTGATTGCAGGCATGCATCATCATGCCCAGCTAATTTTTGTACTTTTAGTAGAGACGAGGTTTCACCATGTCGGCCGGTGGTCTTGAACTCCTGACCTCGTGATCTGCCCGCCTTGACCTCCCAAAGTGCTGGGATTACAGGTGTGAGCCACTGCGCCGGCCCTTCATTTGAAATTTTTAGCATGTAGTCTATCCTCCTTAACATTAAGTTATAGCTTATGCAGGTAATCATACTTGTTTCTCTTTAAAACTATTTGATTATCAAAGATTTAGATGACATATCAAATTAAGGATATTAGTTAAGCTCCGTCTCCACATTTTAATTGGAAGTGGAGTGCCCCTCAGGAAATAAGGAAGAATAGGATGATAAGCATAGGTGTCAACCATTCATTCATTCATTCCCCTATATTTTGGAAAACTTAGAAACAGAAGCAGATGTTGTATATATGTCTTATTACTGTGTGAAGTCGGTAGAGTTGATACAGGTTATTTTTATTCTTTCTTTAAGCGTTATGGAAAATTTCAATCACATAAAAAAGTAATGAAAGTGGTATAATGAGCCCCTTTATGGTATAATTTAAAGTCGGGCAAAGGATATGATTTATCCTTTGCTCAACTATTACAATTATTGGCACATGACCAACCTTGTTTTATCTATTTCCCCCACCCACTGTCCTCACTCTCTTTATTTTGAAGCAAATCCCAGACATTATATAATTTTACCTATAAGTATTTCTTCTTCCTTTCCTTCCATTCTCAAATTCTTATTTTTACAAATGTAGACACTTCATTTTATGTCAGTTACAACAGTGATTATTAATATAAGTTAATGTAAAACTATTGATTTAATTCAGTTATATTAATAACAAAAGGTATATGTGTAATATGTATTGCTAATACGTTTGTTAAGAATCTGTTAAATTCTAAGCAGTAGGTGTAGGACTTTCAATGTCAGCTGCTTTTTTTCTATAGATACATCTGTGGGGAGAATAAATCAAAGAAAGACTCATGAATCCAAAAATGCTTTACTTCAAAACATAATGTTGTGCACCATAAATATATAAAATTTTTATTTGTCAATTTAAAAAAAACCCCATTTTAAGAAGTGTTTTACTTATAACATGAATTCATTTAAGTATTTGGGGAGCAAATTATATCTCCCTTTTTGTTGTTGCTAAAAATGTTATCTCCTGAACCATTTCTCTCTTCTTTCTCTGCCACCACCCTGGACTAAACCGATACCTCTTACCTAGTCTGTTGCAAAAGCTCCTAGTTCATCTCTTGTTTCTCCCCTTCTGTCCTTGCAATCTTGTTTTCAATATAGCAACCAGAGTGATCTTACTAAACAGGTTAGATCATATAATTCCTCTGTTTAAGATTTTCCAAGTGCTTGCTTTTTTGTTCAGAGTAAAAGCCAAAGTCTGCTTGATCTGTATCCCAACTCCTACACTTCTTCCAATTCATTTCTCATCCTTCATCACTCTTCACTCACTCTTCTTTAGCCACACTAACCTTATTGCAATTCAGGAGTCCCAGGCATACTTCAATTTTAGGATTTTTGTCCTGGCTGTTATACCTCTACCTGGAATGTTCTTCCTACAGACATCTGCTGGCTCCTTCTCTCTCTTCAAGTCTTTATTCAAATATTCCCTTATTCATGAGTGAAGCCTTTTCCAGCCATTCAGTATAAAATTCTGACCTTCCCCAATACTTCCCTATTGCCTTTCCCCACTTGATTTCTCGGCACTTAACGCTATTTAACCTGCTTCAAAACTTACTTGTTTATCTCAGGAAGGCAGAGATTTTGTCTGCTTTGGTTTTGTTCTCCATTTAAAAAAAGCCATTTCTCAGCTCTGCATTCCCTTTTAGGTAACACCATATCTTTCTCATGTATTCATTAATTCACTCATTTTTTGTGAGTGGATTAATTTTCTGTGATAGTATTTTTGTTGCTAGCCCTTGGAACTACCAAAATGAAGCAATCCCTGCCCAACCAGTCTGGGAGGTGGGTTCTTCTTTTCTAATGTAGATTTGGATTGTTACCAATTTTTTCCTATTACAGAAAGTGTTACAATGACTATTATTGTTTGTTTGTTTATTTTGAAGTGAAATACCTAGAAGTGGAATTGCTGGGTCATGGAGTATGTACATTATGACTATTACTAAATATTGCCAAATTATTTTCTAAAACATGAGAGTTCTCCTTTCCCTACATCTTGCTCAACACTTTGTACTGTCAGACTTGAAAAAATGTACCAGTCTGATGGATGTGAAACAGTGTCTCATTTTGTTCTAATTTGCATTTTCTTGACTGCTAGTGAGATGCAGCTATCCTCAGTTTTATTCATGTGAGTAGATTGCCCATTTTCCACTGGGTAATTTGGCTTTTCCTTATTCTTGCTATAGTCTGATTGCTAATTCTTTGTTGTATATGTTGTCAGTATCTTCTGGTCTGTCCCTTGTATTTAACTTTGTTTATGATATCTTTTTTATACAGAAATTTTAAATTTGTAGGTAAATTTATTAGACGTGATTTCTGCTTTTTATTACATATTTGGCAATTCTTATACTAGGATCATAAATCTGTTTTCCTAGCATTTTCTTCAAATTGTTTTAAAATTTAGTTTTTCAACACTTAGGTCTTTAAGATACCTGAAATTGGTTTTTGTAGATGGAATAAAGATTGAAAGTTTCTTTTATCAGTGCTGTTTATTGAATGAGGCATCCTTTCTCCACAAGTCTGTTTTGTTTGCCTTCTCTGTCATAAATGACCCATTTACAACACATACGAGCATTGTCTTTCACATGCTGTGTCATACACCAGCATTCTCTTTCGTGTGCTCTGTCATACGCCAGCGTTGTCTTTCACATACTCTATCATATACCAGCATTCTCTTTCATATACCTTGGTCTCATTCTAGGTTCTGTATTCTGTTTCATTCATTTGTTGGTGCACAAATAATGCACAGTTTTAATATGGTTTTTTAATAAGTCTTGGTATTTGACAGGCAGAACCCCCACCTTTTTCTTTTAGAATTATATTAACCTTTCTTCTTCTACATGCCACTTACAATGCTTGTCAAATTCTGTGGAGAATCTTTCTAGATTTTGATTAGCTTTGCATTGCAATTAAGTTTCTTCTATTCATATTATTCCCTTTAATTATAAGCTGTGGATTGTAATTCATTTTTACTTATTTTTCTAGTTATGCTTATAGTCACTGAGTATCTCTACATCTACAAATAACATATGAATTTAGATTTTTAAACTCCAGTATTCTCTTTCTCGTCTTCCGCATTACAGTTGCATAGTAGTTTAGTTCTACTTTTTCTCTTTTACCAGTTTTCTTGAGATATATCTCACATACCATACAATTTACCCATTTAAATAATATGATTCAATTTTTTTAGTGTATTCATAGGTTTGTGTAACCATCACTACACTCTAATTTTAGGGCATCTTTTTCTTCCCAAAAGAAACTTAACCCTCATTCCCCATTTTCCCAAACCTCAAGCCCCCAGTCTAAACCACTTTGTCTTTAGATTTGCCTCCTCTGAACATTTTATATAAATATTATCATACAATATGTATTTTGTAACAGTGTTCTTTCACCTAGCATAATGTTTTCAAGGTTCTTCTTTGTTGTAGTATGTATCACTACTTCATTTCTTTTTATTGCCAAATAATACTCAATTTTATGGATATGCCACTTTTTTTTATTCATTCATCAGTTGATGGATATTTGAGTTGTTTCTACCTTTTGGGTATTAGAAATAACACAGCTTTGGCCATTCATGTGTAAGTTGTTAAATAGTATTTTCAGTTGTGCTTGTATCTAAAGAGTAGACTTTTATTGGGTCACATAGTAACTGTTTTTAACTTTGTGAGGAATTGCCAAACTGTTTTCCCAACTATCTAGACCATTTTACATTCCCACTGGCAATGTATGAGAGTTCCAATGTCTTTGTATCCTTGCCAACACTTATTTTTGTCTGTCTTTTTTATTATAGTCATCCTAGTGGTTATGAATAGTATCTTATTGTGATTTTGATTTGCGCTTCCCTAATGACTAATGACGTCCAATGTTTTTTCGTGTACCTGTTGGCCTTGATCATTTTTGGAGAAATGCCTATTCAGGTATTTTTGCTTAATTTTAATTGGGTTATTTCTTGTGTTTATTTAAAAAAAATTCTTGAGTTGTACGACTTCTTTATATAGTCTAGATATGACCTTTATCAGATGTGCGATTTGCAAATATTTCTCCTGTAATGTGGGTTGTATTTCTACTTTTTAAACTCAACGTTTTTAAATTTTTTAACATTAATTTTAAATTAATGTGGTAATTTTGGTTTAGCACAAGAATTTAGTGATTTTTTTTACTCATTATCGTTTCTTGCATACCACCTCTTTCTTCCGGATTTAATTTTACTCATGCTGACATCGCTTCTTTAGTTGTTTTTAAGCAAGGGTTCATGAGTGGTAATGTTTTTATTTCATAGTCACTATTGAATGCAAATTTAGCTAGATACAGAATTCTAGATTAATAGTTACTTTAGCTCTACGTATTGGAGATAATACTTATTCCATTACTATCTGACATTTATTGCTGGTGTGAAATATGCTTTTAATCTAATTGTCATTACTTTGTTGAGAATATCTTTCACATTGCTTTTAAGATTATCTCTTTGTGCTTGATGTTTTGTAATTTTACTATTTTTCCTGCTCTGCATTTGCGTGTGCTTTCAATCTGAAGACTGTACAGTTAAGAAAAATTATTAGCCACTTTTTCTTTAAAATATTTTTTCTCAGCCTTTAATTTTCTCATTCTAGAACTCTTGCTTGGCATATGTTGAAGCCTCTTAATTTGTCCTCTATGGCTCTTTTCTTATTCTCATCTCATTTTCTATCTGTGCTGGTTTCAGTGGAAATTTTTTATTTCTAGCGTCTAGTCCAGTTCTCTTACTTGTTTTCACTGTAGAGTTTATACTGTCTTCTGAATTTTTACTTAAATGATAATTTCTCATTTTCAGCATTTATTATTGGACCTTGCTCATTTCTGTCTGCTCTTTCTGCATATCTTCCTGATTTGTTTCATAATTTTTCACTAAAAAGTATTATTCCATTATCCCTTTGGAGATCTTAAACATACTTATTTTAAGGATACACAGCTTTTTCCAGCTTTCTTTCAAAGGTGGGAGCAAGCCTGGACCCAAGCACAATACTACTAATTGAACCTGACTCTAGAACCATGGTACAGAGGGGGTACTGCTGATTTTTATCCTGTTATTCTTACCCTACAGGAGTTGAACTTCAAACTGTTCATTTCCATACCGAGAGTCCCAGAAGCTCAGCCCCTGATTACAGAAATGATTATCTAATGTTAAGCTTAGCTAAGTATTAATTAAAAAAAAAAAAAAAGACTGTCTTTGCTTTTGTGAAGTAAAGGGAACAGTTCAAAATGTAGACTTTCCCAAGGCCAATGGCCAGTTAATGTCACAGCCAGGACTCGAACCTAGAGAGTTTTTCCAGGGAGTTTAGTAGTGTGGAATAGAAATAGTCACTCCCACTGTTATTTCTAAAATCTGCCTGAAAGTGAGATAAGACTAGAGAATGCATTAGGGTCAGGAATGTCTAGCAGTGGTATTCTGGAGATGGTGGTGACAGGTGTGTAGAGGAAAAAGATAGAAAAGTGATCAAGAGTTTCTGTAGTCCAGCCATGGCCATTCTTAAGGTGAAATGTATTTTATTAGTTAGACCTGGTTTATATCTTGATGTATGTCTCTTAAAAATGTTATATAGTGTAAACAGCAATGTTTAAATTGATTTTAAACAGCATGGCAATTTTTTTAAGAGTTTTCAAAAGTTTTAAATCCCTTGGGAACTCAAAAATTACTTTGACGTTTGAGAAATTTGTGATATTGAAATAGAAATTGTAAATGCAGCAAAGAGATAAGGTGGTTGCCCATTTTTAATAATAACTTTTATCATATCTGTAATGAAATTTTGCCATACTTTTAAATCTATTCAGATTATATTTTATAATATTCTGTAGGAAAATAAGTGAGTCATCTATGATTTGATGCTATTTTAGTCAAAATTGTATTCATTCTACATGATATTTTTTGTGCTTATTAAAAGGTCTTTTTTTAAAAATGAAGTTTTATTCAGGGGAGGAGTGTTGTTTTCTCATTTTGGTATTTCCATAGTTCCAAGCATATTACCTTGCTCATAGTATTTATAAATTGAATTTTAAGTTGAAATACTAAGTGGCTTGATATTTCAGAATGGTCAAACATTTTAACTTTTTGGTACAGTGCCAAGCAGAGTAGCAAACACAGTTTTCTTAATAAATGTGTGTGTCACATATTGATATTGTAAGGTTTTCCTTTGAAGGGTCTTTTGCAATGAGTATAATTGGCAGGTAAAGCTTGAGCAGAATATAGTAAGTTGAAGTCTTAATCATATGTTACCTAGAAAATTGTTTCTTCACTTTTTCATCTCCCCAACTACAACGGGAATATGGATACTCTTATCTTAGCTCTCCACTATGCTCTTTAATGTATGGTAAGTTCAGAAACAGGGAGAGTGAACCTGATTGTTTACTGTGGAGAAACTGTAAAGTAGTCCTGTAATCTTTTGTTTTCCTCTTGAACTTTCAGTGTTGTAAAGCAGTTAGCTTCTAACTTAGATATGCAGGAGACCCTCATACTTCGTGGGTCCAAATCTTTACGCAGAATTAAAGGGAATTGATGCAGTGCTTACCTGCCAATGTTGATCAACATTTTTTCAGCATGTGCTTGTAGTATTTTTTTAAAAAGAAGGAAAAACTGAAATATCTTGGGAATTTATCATGAGAAAGGGAAAGTCAAAATTTCTAAGGAATACTTTTAACAGTTTTTTTAGTTGGTAGTCTCCCAGGCCATGGGTTCCCTAATGATGATGTTTCATGTAGATTGAGATAAAGCTTTCTGTGGTCTATAGCAAAATGGAAAAAATGAGGTCAGTGTAGTCTCTGTGTTTGCATAAATTTATAGATGTCCTTGTTTTTGAGTAATTTTTTTTAACATTGTAAATATAAACTCTATTTTAGAATGGGTTTTAACAAAATGTTGCAAATATAGTAGAGAGGATTCCTGTGCCCTCCTCTCCCACCCAATTTCTCTTACTGTTAACATCTTACATTATTATGCTGTGTTTGTTACACCAATATTGATGTGTTGTGGGGGTTTTTTTTGTTTTTTTAAAGATGGGGTTTCACCATGTTGGTCAGGCTGGTCTCGAACTCCTGACCTCAGGTGGTCCACCCACCTCAGCCTCCCAAATTGTTGGGATTACAGGCGTGAGCCACTGCCGGGCGATGTGTTGTTATTTAACTCCACACTTCATTTGAATTTTATTAGTTTTTCCCTAATGTCCTTTTTCTGCTTCAGTTTCTCAGACTTTTTAAAGTCTTAGATTGTTTCCTTTACTTTCTTTTTTCTTAATATTTTTGCTTGGAAAAATAAACTGTTGGCAACCCTATGCCAGTTTCTCAGTTTAAAAAAGTTTTACTGATCTGTGAAATCTAAAACTGTTCCCTCCTGTAGGAGATTAAAAAAGTAAAAATCTGAAACTCTGAGAACCAGTGCCTTTGGTCGTTAGAAGTCAGTGTGATAGCCATTAACAATTAAAGACTCTCTTAAGAATTTCCTAATTACATTTTATTTATGGTTTTATTTTATTTTATATTATATTTTTATTTTATTATTTTAATGGAGTGTTACTCTGTTGCCCAAAGTGGAGCGCAGTGGTGCCATATTGGCTTACTGCAACCTCTGCCTCCTGGGTTCAAGTTATTCTCTTCCCTCAGCCTCCCAAGTAGCTGGGACTATAGACGCACCACCATGCCTGGCTAATTTTTGTATTTTTAGTAAAGACTGGGTTTTGCCATGTTGGCTAGGCTGTTCTTGAACTCCTGGCCTCGAGTGATCTGCCTGCCTTGACTTCCCAAAGTACTGGGATTACAAGCATGAGCCACTGTGCCCTGCCCACTTGGTACAGTAATAGGCAATTCCATACATACCCTTTGCTTGAACTGTCACCATTTTGCTTGCTGGGTTCCAATCTCAAGTCTAGCCCTCTTTTCTAACCTCTAAACAAGTATATCCAGTTGCTTACCAAATTATCAGATAGCCATGCTAGTTGTCCCACATTTAAACTAGAAAACAATTCTAATTTGATCTTAAGTATGTGAGATGAAATAGCTTAAGGCCTAAATCACTAACATTTCATCAATTTCAACTTGGGACTAAGTCATGTATTTCTTTCATTATCATTAGTCCTTAGTATACTACAAAGCACATAGTATTCGGTAAGTACTTTTTGGTTGCTAAAGTACATTTTAAAAAATTGAATACAGGAAGATATTAAAAGGCAAGAATTGCAGATCAGCAATAGAATTTTCATAATTACTATACAGGATAAATGAGCTGCTCTTTGAAATATTTGAAAATAAGCTAAAAATTTTTTTTTTGTTTTTTAAAAATACATTTTCAGCCAGGCATGATGGCTCATGCACTATGGGAGGCCAAGGTGGGCTGATCACTTGAGATCAGGACCAGCCTGGCCAACATGGTGAAACCCTGTCTCTACTAAAAATACAGAAAATAGCTGGGGATTGTGGTAGGTCCCTGTAATCCCAACTACTCAGGAGGCTGAGAGAGGAGAATCGCTTTAACCCAGGAAGTAGAGGTTGCAGTGAGCCAAGATGTCACCACTGCACTCCAGCCTGGGTGACTTGGAGCAACACTCCACCTCAGATAAATACATAAATAAATAAATAGACAAACTGAAAAATTTATCACACTAACATAATTCTGAAAATAGATTATTTTCAGAATAATGTTAGTGTGATCCAGTGATCCTAAATAATCATTTTCTGCTTAAAGTTTAATTTTCATAGCAATAGTTCAGGATTTAGTGAGTCTTTTTTTTTTTTTCTTTTTATCCTGTGTAGACATGCTTTACTTTCTTTTGAAGCATATTTCTCAGGTTCTTGTTAACACATTTCTGACATATAGACAATTGTGTATCTTCCTCCTTCCCTACTTTTTTCTACCTTTGTGTCAATTCTTATCTAAAAAAACTAAATAGGATTCACCTAGCATCTTTATTCTTTGAACTCAGTGTGTTTTTTGTGCTGTGATTGTTGAGAATGTTTTTACCTGTACTTTATCCTATTTAAATCTGTAGTTGGAAATACTTGTTGTACAGTAGTTTCCTGGTTTGAATACTGGCTGTACTGCTCATAGGCGATAAGCAGCACCTTGTAACTTGAGAGATAGTGAATACTTGTGGGATAACTTATATTTTAATATCCAAGTTGATTCTCAACACTGTCAGACACATTTCCCTGTTCCTGTCAAATATTTTATAAATACTCCTTCCTTTTTTAATCCTGAAATAAAATTTAAATAACTTGCTTATACAAGTAATTTTTTTTTAAATGCACATTACCACCCTAATTGTCATATGAAGGGAAAATAAATCAATACATTTATATTAAATAAAATCTGTTTCGTATGTAAATAATCATGACTACACTAGACATAATGAATAATCAGATGCTGAAGTCATTGTGAATGCCCTGGCTCTAAAATACACTGCTAAAAATGTATGTTATAGTGACTCATAACATTTTTAACCGGTGATGTGATTTTCTAAAACAGTAAACACCAATTCATAAAAGTTCTGACAAAAAGTATAATCTTTCTTCAATTTACGTGGTATTGAAGATTTCATACCTTCAGAAGATTTCAGAACTACATAAAAGTTCTGACATAATCTTTCTTCAGTTTACATGGAATTTTCCAGAGATGCAATTATATGGTAACTGCATCCCTGGAAAATTCATAAATCCATACAAAAAAGTTTTTGTTTCTATTTAAATAGAAGGCTTGGATTATTTCAAAGAGATTTTAGCAAACATGGCATCTGGAAGTTGTGATGCTCATAGGACAGTTCTTCATTGGCAGGCTCTGCAATCCGTTGCAGAATATCTAATATTTCTGCCTCACCCACCCTGTAATTAAATACCACTAGCACCCCCAAGTCATTGTGAAATGAATACCAACCTTATTCCTGAAAAGTTCCCTCAAAGTCCACCTTCCTTCCTTTGGAAGAACCCCAAAAGGAGTTTTGACTTTGAGGCATATACCTCTTAGCTATAGCAGAACTAATACATACATTTTTTATATGAGAATAGGGAAACACACTTTAGCAACCAATCAGAAAACGATAGATGGCTAGAAAAGCCTGTGGAACACTAAGTATATCATTATTCAGGACCATCATTTCAGTAGTATCATTTTGGTTGGTTTATCCAATTTAAATTCTTTATATTGCATTATACGTATATGATAACAGGAACAGCATATACTTTCATTGTATGTAAGAGCATTACATATTTTGAGAAACATTTAAAATGTTTATGATTATGGCAAGATGAAAAGTAGGATAACTAGATTATGGTAAGTGAGACTGGTACAAGGTAGTTGATTTTTGTTGTTGCTGCTGTTATTTATTTAGTAACAGTTTCCTGGTTCAGGCATTACTGAAAATGGTTTCCAGCATATGAAATTAATAGCACAATTGCATATTTTCCATCCATCTTTTTTTTTTTTTTTACTTTTTTGGTGTTAATTCTTGTCTAAATAACCAAATAGGATTCACCTAGCACTTCTTTTTTTTACTTCAGTACATTTTTTAATGTTGTTTAGAATTTTGTGGTGTATGTTTGTGACTTGTATTTTTTTAAATAGTAAACTTTGAAGATATTGTGAAAAATATTGACCACATCTCCAGTGTATTTGCAGAGTTGTAGCCAGCTATTGCTGATATACCAGGGAGAATTTAGAAAGCCATTTTTGTTTATGATTGTTGGGGAAGAAGGAGGAAGCTCAGAGTGTTTTAGAAACCTGAGTAGAAATGTATTTTTACCCATTTATCTTCAATTTGACAACTGCAGCTATAAAACTGACTAGTTTCACTCCTTATCCAGACAGTGGTTAACTGGATAGGCAAAGTAAAAAACTCAAATTTAGTGTTCTTGGTTATAGAAACCTTAAATTCTCCCTTACTAAAACCTGTGATCTTTAAATTTGATCTAAAACAACCTTACACATTTATTTTTATCATAAATGCCTCTGTGTTTCCATACATGGAAACTGCCAATGCAGCATATAAAGGGATATTTACTATTATGGTTGAATTATGGCCAAATAAGATTTGCATGATCCAGAAAATCCACAGTGAAGCCCCAAATGGATGACATTGATTTTTTAAAATTATGTGAAATATACATAATATAAAATTTACCGTTTTAACCATTTTTAAGTGTACAGTTCTGTGGCATTCAGTATATTCACATTGTTGTATAATCATTACCACCATCTGTCTCTTGAACTTTTTCATCTTCCCAACCTGAAACTCTGTACTCATTAACTTGCTATTCCCTTCCTTACTCAACCCTTGGCAACCACCTTTCTGCTTCTGTCTTATGAATTTGACTACTCTTACTCATTATATAAGAGGAATCATACGATATTTGTTATTTTGTGACTGGCTTATTTCACTTAGCGTAACATCCTTAAGGTTGATACTTACTGCATCATGTGCCAACATTTTCTTCCTTTTAATGCTGTATAATATTTCATTGTATGTATAAACCATATTTTGTTGATTCATTCATCAGACGAACACTTGGGTTGCTTCCACCTTTTCACTGTTGTGAATAACGCTGCTGTGGACATGGATGGAGAAATACTCTTCAAGCTCCTTCTTTCACTTCTTTGAAGTATATACTTAGAATTGTTGGATCTTGTAATAATTCTGTGTTTAATTTTTTGAGAAACTGCCATACTGTTTTCCATAGTAGCTTCACTATTTTACATTCCCTCCAGCAATGTACAAGGGTCTGAGTTTCTCCACATTTTTGCTAATACTTATTTTCTGTTTTGTGGATTTTTTTGTTTTGTTTTGTTTTGTTTTTGTAATAACTTTCTTAATGGATGTGAAATGTTATCTCCTTGTCGTTTTAATTTGTATTTTTCTAATGGAAGTTGATTTCTTTGACATTCAGGAATGTCAAAGTTTACAGCTTACAACACCTAAAACTGTAATAAATAGCTTTGTTAAGAATAAGACAAATGTAGGAACGCCAGAATAAAAAGTTTCCTTCTAGCGCCTCTTATGCTAGTAATGGTACATTTCACTCTACAGAATAACTTAAATTTTTTTCCATTTCCAAATTAAATATCATAAAAGTTAAAATCAGTTTGGTAGATATTTATTTTTATTTTTATTTTTTTGAGGCAGAGTCTTACTCTGTTGCCCAGGCTGAAGTGCAGTGGCATGATTATGGCTCTCTGCAACCTTGACCCCCTGGGCTCAAGCGACTCCTGCCTCAGCCTCCCAAGTAGCTGGGACTGTAGACACGTGCTACCACACCCGGCTAATTTTTTATTTTTTGTAGAGACAGAGTTTTCCCCATGTTGCCCAGGCTGTTCTCAAACTCCTGGCTCAAGTGATGTGCCTGCCTTGGCCTCCTGAAGTGGTGGGATTACATGTGTGAGCCACCATGCCTGGCTGACATTTATTTTGAGTGATATTTTATTTTTATTTTTTATTTTTGAGACTGAGTTTTGCTCTTATCGTCCAGGCTGGAGTGCAGTGGCGTGATCTCAACTCACTTGCAACCTCAACCTCCAAGGTTTGATTCTCCTGCCTCAGCTTCCCAAGTAGCTAGGATTACAGGCGTGTGCTACCCCACCCAGCTAATTTTTTGTATTTTTACTAGAGACAGGTTTTACCATGTTGGCCAGGCTGGTCTCAAACTCCTGACTGCAGTTGATCTGCCCACTTCAGCCTCCCAAAGTGCTGAGATTACAGGTGTGAGCCACCGTGCCTGGCATTACAGTGATATTTTAAAGCTGAACTCCGAATGTGAAAACTAAAGAATTTAATCCATTGAGTAAATATTCTTTGAATAATAAATTTGTGTCAGATATCTGAGCACATGCTGCCCTTAAGAATTTTATAATCTGGGCAGAGCACAGTGGCTCACACCTGTAATCCCAGCACTTTGGGAGATTGCTTGAGCCCAGAAGGTCTCGACCAGCCTGGGCAACACAGTGAAACCCCGTATCTACAAAAAATTTTAAAAGTTTAGCTGGCATGGTGGTGTGCTTCTGTAGTCCCAGTTACTCGGGAGGCTGAGATGAAAGGATCACTTGAGCCTGGGATGTCGAGTGGTGTATACATGGCTCACGTATACACCACTGCACTCCAGCCTGGGTGACAGAACAAGAGCTGATCTCAAAAGAATCTTTTTTTTTTTTGAGACAGAGTCTCACTCTGTGGCCAGGCTAGAGTGTAATGGCACAATCTTGGCTCACTGCAACCTCCGCCTCCTGGGTTCAAGTGATTCTCCTGCCCCAACCTCCTCAGTAGCTGGGACTACAGGCATGTGCCACCATGCCCAGCTAATGATTATATTTTTAGTAGAAACGGGGTTTCACCATGTTGGCCCGAGTGGTCTCAATCTCTTGACCTCATAATCTGTCCACCTCGGCCTCCCAAAGTGCTGAGATTACAGGAGTGAGCCACCATGCCTAGCCTAAAGAATCTTACAGTCTGGAGGGAGAGATAGATACAGAG
This sequence comes from Cheracebus regulus, assembly GCA_963574635.1. NCBI lineage: Eukaryota > Metazoa > Chordata > Mammalia > Primates > Pitheciidae > Cheracebus > Cheracebus regulus. Next base: position 24,219 of record CAUYQU010069692.1, read on the forward strand.
GCAAACAAATAAAATTCAGTGTAAGTAAATCTATACTGGGACTGTATAAAAGGTTTGGTGGGAGTGGTACCTAACACATCATGCCTTCCTTTGTCTCTGGGGAATGAGGGGCATCAGCTAAAGCTCCACTGAGAAGGAAACTCTTGAGCTGAAAAATGAAGGGTGAGTAGGCTTTTGCTAGAACCTCGGTTGGAATAGGAAGTCAAGTTTGGGAAGTAATACTATAACCTATAAGAGATGAGCTACCTGTAGTAAAGCTTTGGCAAATGATTTGATAATTTTTGAGGTCTTTGTCTAAGATTACTCTAGATTTTATATCCCACAGCTTGAAAATCCAGTCCCAACCCACCCCTGCACAAAGCCAGAGTTCTTGGAAGAACAGACTGGACTGATAGATGGCAAACAAACTTCAATTCTAAAGTGAAAGTTATGTAATGCAAAGCAAAAAGCTAAGATAAATTATAGCTGTTTACACTGTAGGTGTTTTAACTTTTTCTCTATCACCTTACTCTGGCCTTTTAACAATGTCACATTATCTTACCCTGATGATACCTATATAAAGGTATATTTTACTGAATAGGTACATTTTATTGAAAGTTCATGTCTAGGAAACAGTAATTCACAATTAACGTTGTAGATTTTAATAAAAGACATTAAATAATTTCTCCCCAGAAGCCTTGGTATTTTTTTCCCTAGGCATTTTCTTGTGCCTATATACTTTGAAACATATAGCCAACAAAAATCACTTTGTCATGTATGTGATCTAAATAAAATTCTGTTCATTTATTTTAATAACCTAATGGTATTACAGTTTTGACTCTGAAGCTGCTTTAGGTTTTTGTTGTTTTGAGGTCTTTTGTTTGTTTTGATGCCTTTTCTTTCTGTCAGAGCAAATAAATCATATGTAGGAATGCTAGACGACACTGTGAACTCTAATATTTTCTTAGTTATATTAAAGAAGTGTGACTAATTATTCATAACTATAGTTTTAGTCTCCTCTTAGCTCTTTTATTGTAATGCTTATAAAATCTTTGGGATTTTAAGATAATAAAGAGGCCAATACATTTGGCCTGGAATTGAAAATGTTGAGATTCATTCCTAAGTATTGTTTTATGCTAGAGACCTCCTCCGGAAATTGATAACTGCTGTTTGCTGATTTGGTTTTCCCAGGTCTTGTTCAGTTTGGCTATAGGAGGAGTCTCGTTCAAACAATCCTGTGCTGTGTATTAACAGTTCTCCTAACTGCAATCAGAAGACTTTTCCTCCTTTAAATACTCACTACCACCCCCCCACCCCCCCCCTTTTTTTTTTTTAGTACCTATGGCTTTAACATATGCTCACAATTCCATAGTAAGGAAAGAAAAAAGGGATTTTGAATTTCGTAATTTTTAAGAATATAATAACTTTCCAGTAGCTTAAATTTGTATGCTTGCAGTACTTAAACTCTGCTTTTTAGTGGATATTAACATAAAACCAGGGTGGGTGGAATAGCATTAATCTATCTCAGTTCCTTTGCCCAGGACAAAATACAATGAGAGGAGAAAGGAGCAGGCAAGCATCAAGGTGTTGAAGGTGTGAATGAGTAGTCTAGGATGACGAGAAAATGTATCACTTGCCAGAGGTTTCTGAACCTTGGCATGTAGCCTTGACCTAGTGATTAGGGAGTTCAGATTCTGTTTCCTCTCCAGTGTCATAGAATTGCTGATAATGCTTGCCAGAAGTAATGCGAAACTATGCTTGAACTTCATACTAACAATATAGTTACACAAATAATTTTGTTAATAATTTGTTAAAGAAGATAAAGGTGCTACTGAAACAAATTCTCCTGAGGTAGTTTTAAATATAGAATTTGAAGCTAGAGAACTAATTACAAAGCAAGATTTTAAGTACTTTTAAACTTCTTTTCATCATGCAAAGCTCATGAAACTTATGCACACTGTTATCAGAAAAATGCACATATATGCAAATTTGCACACAATTTCAGGGATTCACAGAACGGAAGCCCATTTATGGATCCTGCTCTAAGTCAATTTCTTCATATTTGGATAGTTTTGTTCTTTTATTTAGGTTGTGAATACTTTAATTTGTTGTAGCAAAGTCGATGTTAAATATTAATGAACTGAAGTTATAGGTTTAATTTTCTTAAGGGACATTAGGCCATACTTATACTACAGATATATTAAATTTTACTATTTTACATATGAAAGAAAATAAGATATGTACATCCCCACAAAGGCATGCCATTGACTATAATATAATTGGATGATAATATGATTGGGTGAGATTATGTGAATTAATGAAAAACCTCAGAATGCAAAATAGATATTATATCATCATTGGGAATATGGAAAAGTTTGTCATCATTTTCCTTTCAGATTTGTCGTATTTTAAATTGTAATATCTTGGAATATAGAATTACTGTATAGGATTTTAAAAATTCAGTTTATAATTGATTTTTGGGGGAACATTTTAAAATATCCTTTTAAAATAACTATAGAACCCTCAAGAGTTTCAAAATTTTAGTATGTGTTCACTGGTTCTAATCATCCAGTTGAGATAAATGGGAAATGATGAGCATTTACTTCATGTAAAATATGTGCATTTATATGTTAATACAAATTCTAGTCATAACTGAGATGTTGTAGTTATCTTTCTGTTATGTTAGGTTCTTTGTGTTGTTTTTTGTTTTTTTTTTTTTAGATGTATGTAAATTCCAGTGTTGGTGAGAATTTAGCAAAAAATTAAAATTCTCTTTCAGTGGTTCTCAGTCTCAGTTGTCTTGACATTTTAAAGGTTTATGTATTGTTTCAGGCCCTGAAATTTACTTTCTTTTTTTTAAAACACTTTATCCCAAAAGCTAAATTAGTGTTTAAATTAGTGTTAAGGAGAAGTAATAACATATTAGTAATATTTTAATAGACTATTTTAATAGTCTCTTAAGCAGGTGTCCATCTGAATCTGTTGAGTTGAGCTGAAAGCAGAGTGATGCTGGAGAGAAAGATGGCAGAAAGCATATTAAGAGGCAGAAGCTAGTGTATAGGGGGAGATGTTAACATGTTTGCAAAGCAGATGCTGAGTAAATATTATGCCTCATGCAGTGTAATGCTCCAGATACCTGTTTACAGGTAAATTTCCTGTGAATCTGTTTTGAGAAATAAAGCTAAAGGAGTAGGCTTCAAACTATTTGTTCATTCATTTACCAAGTTGTGAAAAAATGTAAAGACACCTTATTAGGAAAATATCTATGCCACCATATATTTTCCTGAAAGAGACTGATATTGAAGTCAGACACATAATGCCATTTTCACATCTACAAAATGTGGTCATCACTATTGCAAAGTGTTGTGAAAGCAGGGTAGAAAATCATAGGACTTTAAATAGTCTGAACAAATAAACATGATTTTTATGATGCATATAAATGCATTTTTACAGTCCCATACTAACTGTTGCTAAGATCACAGAATAAAAGTTTAAAACCAAGAATAATAACAGTTGAATACTATACATAACAATATTCCGATCGACTAAGCAAAATATCCCTCTAGGTTACATGGGATCTCCCGCTATCTGTGTATGTCAGTGCTTAATGGAAATGTTACAGGGATGCTAAGCATTGAATGGCAGCTGGATTACTTACTTAGTAGGTTACTGAATTAGAGCCTTTACTGATGTCTAAAAATGGATCATCGTAGCTTATGAATACCAAGTTTTATTGATCTTTTAATAACTACTTAGTAGTACTAGTAAATAGCCCATGACCACTATTTTAAAAAGAAAGAAAAAATCTAAGGAATTTTTAATCATTTCCTGTTAGTACCAAAGAAAGAAAGTCTTTCATTTGGATATTGCTTTCAGCCTGTCAGTGGGTTCCCAAGATCTACCAAAAGAGTCTTTTTCTTTTCTAATTTTTCAAAACCCTAGACAACATGCCAAATGTTAAAGGTGTCTTGAAGATTCACTTGCAACTGTGAAAGTTAGTACAGTTCTCTAAGAATAAAGTGTCAGTATTCTTGTCATCCGTGAAATCTTTTCTACTGGAGATGATTACTAATAAGCCTTGGCAGATGGTTTTCTAAATTTGAGATTAGGATATGAGTTCCTCAAGGCCAGGAATTCCAGCATATTCGTATCTTTGTTTCAGTAAGTCAGTTGATACTGTGACGGCATAAATAAATGATTGTGTGGAGTGAATCTGGGCAAGACCCTACCTAATGCACTGTCAGTCATCTGGGAACAAAGCTCTGTGCAACCAAGTCAGTCTGGGGTTGGAAAAAGATGCGGCAGGTGCTTACTAGGCTGTAGCTACACATGACTTTCATATCACTGAGTAGAAATCCATCCTAAGAGAAGGCAAGGAACCCACAGAAATGAAGGGAAGGAATGCAGTAGGGAAAGAAACCTTGTCCTCAAATACTTCTATAGGTTGTAGTAATTTCTGACAGAAAATGAACTGTTTTTCATTACTAAAGGTATTACTTAGTTAAGTTTCTATCTAGAGATAAGGTACCTGTTTATCTGTGAAAGAAGAAAAATAGGTGGCATAGCTCTTCTAATTAAATAGATTGAATCTATGTGCATTTTAAGGACAATACTAATATATGTAATCTGACCAGCTAAATAAAGCTAACAATAAAGTGTCATAACTAACCTGGTTGACTAGTATTTCTTTTTCTCTCGCTTGGTTGGTCTTAGGGTTTTGACCCACCACATCAGAGTGACACAAGAACCATCTACGTAGCCAACAGGTTTCCTCAGAATGGCCTTTATACACCTCAGAAATTTATAGATAACCGGATCATTTCATCAAAGGTAAGAATTAAAACTTTTATTATTAGGCTGGGTGCAGTGGCTCATACTCCTATAACCCCGGCACTTTGGGATGCCAAGGCAAGAGGATCGCTTAAGCCCAGGAGTTCGAGACCAGTCTGGCAACATAATGAGACCTTGCCCGTACAGAAAATCAATTAGCCAGGTGTGGTGGCACGCCTGTACTGCCAGCTACTCTGGAGGCTGGCTTCAGCCTGGGAGGTCAAGGCTGCAGTGAGCCGTGATCACACCACTGCACTCCAACCTGGGCGACAGAGTGAGACCAAGTCTCAAAAAAAAAAAATTATTATTAAAACTGTGGATATGGATCATTTTATTTTTAAAAGTGATTATATGTGTGTATATATTTATATGCTTACAAATTGAAGAAAATGGTAGTCAATTTATCTTAACCAGAATGGTTAACTGTAAAATAAAAGGAGTTGCTAATTGCTGATACCAGTAGCCAACGTGCCAAAAATTGTCTTTAGTTGCTAGTAAACTAAGGAACTAATATTTATGCTATGTACCAGAAACTATATTAAGTATTTCTCATATTATTTAATACTTACAACAACTCTATGAGATAGCTTTTATGAAATCTATTTTACAAAGTTATGTTATACTGCTTTTAAATCAATTCCTTCTGTTGAAGTGCTAGGAAATTGAATAATTTTCCCAAGGTTGCTCACTAATAAATGGCTAGATTGGAATTTAAACTCAGTTCTGCATTGCTGTGACGCCTGCTTCCTCCAGTCTTATCAGTCATTAGTACATATTTTATGGTGCCAAAGTACAGCTTCACTCATATATTCTTCCTTATTTCATTTTTTCCTGTGGCATTTTTAAGATGTCTTAGGTTATTCTGAAGCTGAAGACTGTAGAATAGTGCTTTTCAGTAGACTTTTCTCTCATGATGGAATTGTCCAATATGATGGCCAGTAGCTGTACAAAGTTATCAAGGCCTTGGAATACAGCTAGTGCAACTCAGGAACTGAAATTTAATTTAATTTTTATTTAAATGTCATTGTGACTAGTGGCTACCTTATTGGACGGTACAGTTATAGAGGATATGAGTCGAAGAGACTGAGGATAAAGTTTTCCTTGTATCGTAACTATTGCCTGAAAGGGCACCTTAAGAAGCATCTTTGCATTGCTCCTTCCCTTCCATCCAAAGCAGCTAATATCTTTTCTCTAATCCTGACCTCGTCTTTCCCAGGGATGTTGTCTTAGGTCAGCAGTTCTTTGTCTTGCCCCATATTTCTGCCTTTATGTTCTTTAAGTGTGTGACATACCCTTAGTGACATCTCTCATTTTGGATGATGGTTCTAAAGCAGAAAGTAGGAAGAAGAAATGTCAGAATCTAGGATAATGGATGAGCTTTAGAATAATGACACAGTTCTGAATAAATTATGCAAGAAATAAAAGCACTTGAAAACTTTAATTTTTTTTTAAACTTGGGGTATAATTTACATACAGTAAAATTTATCCGTTTTAAATGTAGAGTTTGATGAGTTTTGACGAATCTGATCACCACCATAATCAAGATGTAGGCTATATCCACTGCTCCAAAAAATTATTTCATGCCCTTTTGCAGCCGCCAGTCCCATTCCTCTTCGCCCCCAGCACTACAACCACTGATCTGCTTTCTCTAACTATGGTTTTTTCTTTTCTAGAATTTCATATCATACAGCACAAGTCTTTTGTGCCCGACTTCTTTTTTCCTAACATAATGCTTTTGAGGTTCATGTTTGTTGTTGCAAGTATTAGTATTAGTAGTTCATTCCTTTCTGGTGCATAGTTTCGCCATCAGCCTGGGTTTGGATAGTTAGTTTATGTTTTGAATATAAGCCATTTTCTTTGTGTGGTTCTCCCCAGTCAGTATTTTCCCCTTACATTTCCAGCTGCTTTTCCAGCCCTGAACTCTAATCTCTGTCACATTTTGTTGGTGAGGCTGCAGTTTCCCCAGCTGTTTTGCTGCCATTGCTGTGTGTGGTAGTTGGATACGTCTCTAAGCTAAGAAGCTAAAAATTCACAATTTATACTTTTTCCATTTGCAGTTTTTGAAATTAAACTCTCTTCCTGTTTCCATCTATATTTTGGACCTTTTCCAGGAATTGACATAGTTTTTAAAATGTAATCTTTGTAATTCTTATCTGCTGGGAGTTCACAGGACCACTTCTCTGCCAATAGTGGAAACTGAGTGTCCTCCTGGAAAGCTTTCAGGATTAAATAAGTGTCTTTATATGACTGTCTTTGTACACAGAAGTATTCGGTTTACTGTTCTTGACCATATTTTTAAAAATGTGAATGTTTAAAGAAGTACTGCCTTTTTAAATTTTTACCATAAATGAGGACTATCTCATTACTGCCTATGACTTGTCTTACTATGCCACTATTGCTTTCTTAAACTCCTTCCAAAACAGATGCTATTCCACAAACTTATGTTGAACATTCCTAGCACTGTGCTGTTGCTTTGATTTCATGTTGTTAACCACAGTTTTTCAACTGTAGATTTTATGTTTTTGTAGAAAGGTAGAATTCATGTCTTTGACTATAATTTCAAGAATGTAAATATCTATACAGATACTGTCTCGTTTTTCCTGAGCATAAATGAAGCCTGCCTCTCATTATTCTCATTTTACTACCTTTTCACTCCCCTATTATTTTCTTGGTCTCCTTCCAGACTACATGGTTTTCTATCTCACAAAGCCATCCTGTCCCTTTGCTCATGCTGTCCTAGCTTCCTGAAAATTTCTTCTTTGTTTGCCTTGGATTTTCAGCCTGTTGAATGTTCTTCTTTTAAAGCACATGCCAAATATGACTGTCTTTAAATTTTTTTCATATGCTTTATATTGATATTTTGTTCTTAATCTCCTCTACTTAATATTAAACATCTTATTTCTGTTTCTCTTATTGTGGAAGTGTCTTGCATGTTGTGTTTGCATGGTATGTCTTTAATTGGCCGTAGTAACTACATTATCTTAAATTTAAACTTTCTTTGGCTGTGCACAGTGGCACATGCCTATAATCCCAGTACTGTGGGAGGCCAAGGTGGATGGATCACTTGAGGCCAGGAGTTTGAGAACAGCCTGGCCAACAAGGTGAAACACTATCTCTACTAAAAATACAAAAAAATTAGCCAGGTGTGGTGGTGAATACCTGTAGTCCCAGCTACTTGGGAGGCCGAGACATGAGAATTGCTTGAACTCAGGAGGTGGAGGTTGCAGTGAGCCAAGATTGCACCACTGCACTCCAGCCTGGGCAGACAGAGTGAGAGAACTTTAAAGCATAATAAATTATTCTCTTTCTTAGCAGTATTTTTGTAATCTTTGGTATTATGCTACTAGAGTTCACCCTCTCTATACAATAGGAAAAGCATAGAATTTAGACTCTTTCTAAAATCTATTAATATGTTTGTATTTCAGAAAAACTAGAAACAGTTTCTACCATTTGTGTGCTAGTTTTCATAAGAAATTTTTATCTGTTCTAAGTTGTTCCTTGTATTATTGAGTAGCCAAAGAAAATACCCTGAAACCAATTACCTTTCTGCCAATTTATATAGCTATTCTCCTCAGGATTCTGGAATACAAAATATATTGTCACTGTTACATTTCAAATAGATTGCTATGAACTTAGGAGATTTCCTACTTTCCTTATAAAGTATTATGCATTTGATTTGGTGACTGAAGAAGTTACAGGGAGATATTCTGACAACTGATTTTTAATTCCAGTTAAGATCACTGGACTTGACCCAGAATTACCATCTCATGTGTATACATTGAACATTGACTTCATTTGGCCCCAGAAAGTATCTACCTGTCTTCTCTCTAGAACCCTAAACATACTTCCCATCCTCAGATTCCAGAGCCACTGCTGCTGCCACTACTCAAGGAGAATATGTTGCACGTATTCTGAAAATATAATATAAATTTTCAAAAAAACTGAAAATATAATTTCACCAAAGAAAGAAAGTTTGTTAGGTATTAGACTAGTCTTTCCATATCCCTGGGTCAGGTAGGCTTTTGTGGGCTCTTCGGAGCACCTAACTTATTTATAAGGTTGTTCACATGGGAAACAGCGTTTCAGGTCTCAAACAGCTGATTAAGAAGTGAATTTTTGACAGTGAAAATCCAAAAATTAGAGCAATGCCATCTGACTTGACACCAGAGAAAATTAGGTAAAGTAAAGTACCTCTTTGGAAATCTTGAATTAGTCAGTAACCATTGAGGCTTCATTGCCTGAGATCAGGATATCATCTGAGAAAAAAAACCCATTGTCAACCATATTTATTTATTCATTAATGTATTCTGCAAAATATTTGATCTCCACTTATGTGCCAGGTAGTAGTATAGGTGCTGGAGATAGAGCAGTAAATAAAATAATATCCCTGGGCTCAGGGATCTTATATTCTTCTGGGAGAATGTAAAGTAAAAGTTCTATAAACTCTTTCCCTGTTTCATATTTGAAGTTATGTTGTGAGTTGTAGTACAAATAAAATTTGCAGCATATAATTCTGCCCTTGTAATATAGCATTATAGGTTTTGGGGCAGAGTAATAATAATAAGCACTTTTATAGCAATTAGTATGAGCCAGGTTCTATCCTAAGTGCTTCATCCGATGTTAGCTCATTTAATATTTATAGGAACCCTATAAGATGTGATTAATATTATCCTCATTTTATGGAGGAGCAAAGTGGGACACAGAGAGATTAAGTTCAGGGTCATTTAGTGAGTATTACAAATTAAGATTTGGGCCGCCGCAGTTTAAACCCCAATTATCTATGCTTTTAACCATTGTACTCTACTGTCTTACCTTTCAAAATTGATACTGTGACAGATTTTCATATCCTTCATGAAATTTTCTTGGTGATTATCACAGTGATCACTTACATAAAGCATTTTTATTTCTTTAACATTCTAGGTTTTTTTTTCATATTTCATACTAAACAAATATTAAACCGCTTCCTCTGTTTCTGTTGCTAAACTAAATAAAATATAAATTGTATCTAAAATGAGCATTTCTGTCAACTCATATTTATGCATTAGGTTTAGTTTTGTGTACCAAAATTCAAAATAAGTTGTTAAAATGTTGTAGATCGGCTTTCTCCAACTTCTAAAAATAACAAGAATTCAATAGCAAAATTGTTGGGTTTCAGCTTATTTCATTTTTCAAAAATTATGGTAGAATTGCTAATAAATAGTAAAAGGAAGAAAAAAGGGAAGTAGAATAACAGTCCTGAACTCTAAAAGCCAGATCGTTTCTGTAGCATATAGACTTAACATGATTTTGTCTAAGGGGTTCGTATATCTGATTTTACTTTACTTATTAATATGGTCTATATACTTTATGTTACTTTTAAATATTAATTTATTGATCTCTCCTCTTTTTAGTATACTGTGTGGAATTTTGTTCCAAAAAATTTATTTGAACAGTTCAGAAGAGTGGCAAACTTTTATTTTCTTATTATATTTTTGGTTCAGGTAAGCTCTGTTACTCAATATTGTTTGTAAACATAGTTTCTAAAAATATGTCTTAGAAGAAAGAAAAATTATGTTGTATTCTTAATCATTTGACCATGTGACCATTTTTTTCTATAATGCTTCTGCATTGTATTCAGTGAATACAATGATCTGTCATATCTAGTTTTCTAAAAGAAATAGCCTATGAACTTTAAGATCAACTATATATTGTTTCATCAATAATGTGTCATAGTACTTAGATTAACCATAATCTTAGCTAAGAATATATCCTAACATCTTTCAGACACTCTGCCTCAGAACATAAATATTTTGGTTTTTAATGTGTAGTGCATGTTTTTGGCACATTTCTGCTTATGGAATCATCTTTGTACAAAATAAACTTTTCTTTGGCTTTTAATTTTTTAATTTAAATTTAACTTAAATTTAAGTTATTTAAAAGAATTTTAATTTTTAAGTATCCCTGTGTGTATAGTTTTTTCTTTCCAGGAGACCATTTTCTTTACTTAAATCTTTTTTATTATATTAGACTGTTAATTTCTTAATTTTCACGTTGTGCTTTAAAAAATTACATAAATGTGTGTCTATATATAATATATATGTGTGTGTGTGCGTGTGTATATATATATAAAATATATATAGATAATATATAATCAAGAGAACAGCCCATGAAACTTGAGTATAAATCAAGATTTTAAAATAGGGATAGCCTTTTTCCTTTAAAGAAGTTATTCTTTTCTGATAAAGCTTTGCAGTTTCAGTGTAGCATTGAATGTATAAACTCTGAACTCTTCCCTCAGTAGAACCTCGGATTTCAAATGAAACATTAAAACTTGTTAAATAATCATTTTAATGCTTTAGGAAACATTTGCTTTAAAAAAAAAAAAATTGCTTTCCTTCATGAACAGAGAAGGACTTTCTGGTTTTCTGCCCATAGAGCATCAGTTTGATTTTCTTGGAAAAGTAAGAAATGTATACTAACCATATCCACATAACACCCATAGATTTGTGAAATCACTAGTTAAGATGAATTCAGCTTGTCTGTGGAATAGAACAAATTTAATTGGCCTGTCCAGAGTAAAGGAACATCATTTTCCTAGCTATCCCTCTCTGGCTTTGTTGGATGTAGCAAAATTACTTCCATTCCTAGATTTTTTCCCCTAGTGTTGATATCATTCTGAATCCAAGGGTAAAAATTGCTGACAGACTTTTCAGCATTTATCAAGATGTGCAAAGAAATGTGAAATGAGATCTGAGTAGCTGTAGTTCCATTCCTTGGTAAATATTGAAGAACTTAAGAACTCTTTGTCTTTAAGCAGAGTTACTGAGTCCGCTCTAGCCATATATGTGAATAGGCAGTATGTCTACCAACTCCATACAATAGCCAACAAAATGAAGTTGTGAAATTGTGAACTAAAGTATACTCACTGTGAAGTGTGAAATTTTAGATGATAATAGTATGATGTGCACAATATAAAAATGTAATATTCTCTGTTCTTTGTTATAAATCTAGCTTATGATTGATACACCTACAAGTCCAATTACCAGTGGACTTCCATTATTCTTTGTGATAACAGTAACTGCCATAAAGCAGGTATGAAATACTTTCTTTTTTTATTTTCCTCCAAGTCATTTAGGAATTGCTAAATTCTACTCCAAAGTAACATTTATTGTTGTGAAAATAATTTCCGTAAGAAGGCAGCAAATATGATATGTAGTAAAATTAAACCAAATTAGCCACTCTGTTATATTTCAGGTACCTGGTGACTCATGAAATGATTAACATTGTTAAAATATGTTATTCCCTTGACACAGCTAGAAAACATCCAAAAACAAGTATTATATATGTATAAACCAATTTATATATGAAATAGATTTCTTAATTATAACCATCGTTGTAGAGTTTGGTGATATTTAAAGGTAATACACTCCACAAGAAATATGTTTATAGAGAGCAGGGTATATACTTCTGGTGTGAACATTTGTGAGTAAAAATTATATAGTTCAAAAATTAGGGTATGATAGCACATACCTGTGGTCCCAGCTACTTGGTGGGCTGAGGTAGGAGGAATGCTTGAGCCCAGGAGGTGGAGGCTGCAGTGAGCATGTTTATGCCACTGCACCTCCCACCTGGTTGACAGAGTGAGACCCTGTCTCAAAAAAAAAAAAAGCATAGTCCTTTTCTACCGTTTACAACTTTCTCTTGTGAGGTTGTGTTTTGTGTATTTTCCCCCAGGAGAAGTAGCTTCAGTCAGAGCATGAATTGACATTAAACTCTAGTTATAGAGAATAGAGTTATTAGATAAACATACAGAATAAGAAATGAATTTACAGAAATGTCCTGTTGATATAGCTACTACTTCTCAAAAGGTCTTGGCAGGGTTTCACTTATACAGAGATGATTCCTTCCACTTGCAGGAGAGTTAATTGAATTTTCTGAGGTAAATGTTATAAATTTTTCTTTTTATAAGATGTAGGGATAAGGCATAAATTGACATGGAGATAAAATTGACACACATTTTACAATTCTGGGATCAAGTATATTCTTTATTGCTTACATAAGATAGAGCCTATAGATTAACAATTAAATTATGCATCTACATGTCAGAGAATATTATTAGGTCACAGCTCTCACTAAGTTTGATTTTACTTTCTTCACTCTTCTATTGGAGATTAGAATGTGTATATACTGGTTGATAAGCATTTAAATCACTCCATATAATTATTTACTTGATGAATATTTACTTTGATGAAATAAATGACAAATAGATATCATTTATTTCAACAAAGTAACATGTTTGTTCTTTGGACCTCTTTTCTCTATATACTTTCACCTTAGGTGATTTCATCCCATCCAGCAGATTGAAATTACCATCTCTATGATGATGGTTCCCAAATTTATGTTTATCCTGAAACTATTCTTTGAACTCCGAACACACATGTACAACCATTTGTACAACATTTCCGCTTTGCCATCTCACAAGAATCTTCAACATAACTCTTGATTTTCCTCCTAACACTGTACTACTAGTTCTTATTATTCTGCAGTTTATTAAATGGCACTACCATCCAACCACCACAAACCTTGACAGCATCATCCTTTGACAGTTCTGTTTTATCCCTACCTTCAAGATCTGTCTAATTAGTCCAAGCCCCCATCATCATTTGTCTGGACAATTGCATTCTTTTCCAAAGTTCTCTCACTTCTACTCTTAGTCTCCCATGGTTTTCACACAGCAGCTAGATTGACCTCTTAAAATCAGATCACACTACCCTTCCACTTAAACTGTTTAGTCGCTTTCCATCACACTTTGACCAAACCGTGTCTTTTAAGTGATCTACGAAGACATAAAGATATACAGAGTCTAGTTCTTGGTTCCTTCTTCTGTTTCATTTCTTACCTTTTTTTTTTCCCTCACTGTGCTGCAGCTACACTCCTCTACTTGTCCTCAAACACAGTAAGCATGCTTCTTTCTCAAGAGTTTATGACTTGTACTTTCTTCTTGGAAAGTTCTTCCACCAGATAATTGCGTTCTTAATTCATTTTACTCTGTACTTAAACTTTGGCTTTTCCTGGCCACCATGCCACTCTTATTTCTTACTCTGGCCTTTTTTTCCTTCATATAATTTATTCTTTTGTTCTATTGATAAATGTTTGTATTTTAGTTTTTCTTTCACTTTCATTTGAATGTCTAGCTCTATGATGTCAGATAATTTATTGTATATACCTGCTTATTTCCAGTTACCAGAACAAGACCATGCACATATTGGGCCTTCAGTAGTTGTTTAACAGATGAATAAATGAACTTATTGGATATTTTTAAAGCAATGTAAAATGTTGCAATACCTGTTGTCCTTATTTCTCAATGTATATTTGGCCAAATATGGACTGCATTTAATTGGAATATGATATCATTAACTGAGTCGAAAAAGATGTTGGTGAATTTTTAGCTGCAATATAAGAGTTTAACATAATCATCATAATTGACGTCTCCTTCCAAAATTGGTTTAAGTAAAAGTGAATAAAATTTAAAGGCAGAAAGCAAAAGGTTATACCTAGAACCTGTGTTAATATGGTTATTAAATATGAATACTAAATTTATATGAGAGCTTCATAACTAAGGCGATGGGGGAAATAGGAAAGGCCATATCATTTTTGAAGAGAAAATTTGATCCACAAAGATTTTCTCCTTAACTCAAAACAAAATTTTTGGACTCAGAATTTTCTCTTTTGCAGCAACTATTCCTAACTTTTTCTAATTTAATAAACACACAGAATACTTCCATATATTGTTTAGGTTTATGTATCTACTTATTACTATAGATCAGTAGAACAAATTTTGGAAAAATTGTAGAAGTGAAAGTTTCCATGTTCTAACCTTTCTTTATTGTCTTCTCCTCTTTTAGTCTGCCTTTTTCCTTTGTACTTTTATCAAAATAGGAAAAGGCTCCATTGTCAACTCCTTACACTTTAATATGAATGAGGTTGTCAGTTGTTTCCTTGTTTTTTAGCTTCCCTCAACTAATATATTAAGTCTTCTCTCCAGTTGTGTAATGCAAGATATAGTGCTCTAGGAAATAAGATAGTCTGCCCTCCATGATTCTAAAACCTGTGAAATATGAAGGTAAGACCAAATATAAAAATAATTATGATTCAACAGAGTAGTAGTAAAATCCAGTGAGCTGTAGCTATTCAGAGGAGGAATGAAACACTTCATCTTCATCTGGATGACCAGAGATGGTTTTGTGGAAAATAAATAATGTTTATTTGTTTGTGGAAAAAATATTATTTTTACATAAATTTTATTTATTTATTTATTATTTTGAGATGGAGTCTCATTCTGTTGCCCAGGCTCTAGTGCAGTGGCATGATCTTGGCTCACTGCAATCTCCGCCTCCTGGGTTCAAGCAATTCTCCCGCCTCAGTCTCCTGAGTGGCTGAGATTACAGGTGCATGCCACCACGCCCGGCTAATTTTTTTATGTTTTTAGTAGAGACAGGGTTTCACCATGTTGGTCAGGCTGGTCTTGAACTCCTGACCTTGTGATCTGCCCGTCTCAGCCTCCCCAAGTGCTGGGATTACAGGGGTGAGCCACCGTGCCCGGCCTATTTTTACATAAATTTAAGAATTTATTCATGGTAAGTGTCATATTTCATATCAGTGGGGAAAATACCGATTGAACAATAATTGTGAATATTTAGAAAAAATAGTTATATTCAGACTTAATTCCATATAGCAAAATAAAACTCATTTGGATTACTAAACTGAATATACATAACTGCAAAAGTAACAGATGAAATTTTATCTCATTTTCAATTTGGGAGTTAATCTGATAGAAGCAAGGAAAGAAATCATATAGGAAAAACAAAATCTGAGTGTTTAAAAAGGAAGTCTGAATATTAAAGGCAAAAAGGAATCTGAAAAATTTGTGTTATGTATGACAAAGGGCCTATGTCCTTAATTTTATTATTATTATTATTATTTTGAAACAAAGTCTCATTCTGTTGTCCAGGCTGAAGAGCAGTAGTGTGATCACAGCTTTTTGCAACTTTGACCTCCCAGACTCAGGTGATCTTTCCACCTCAGTCTCTCAAATAGCTGGGACTACAGATATGTGCCACCACACTCAGCTAATTTTTGAATTTTTTTGTAGTGACAGGGTTTCGCCATGTTGCCCGGTCTGGTCGCCAGCTCCTGGGCTCAAACGATCCTCTCGCCTCCCAAAGTGCTGTAATTACAGGCTTGAGTCACCAAACCCAGCTGATCCTAGTTTTAAAAAATATTTTAACAAGAGGACATACCTTTCTCTTCAACATAAATAAGTGAAAAAGGCATGGATCATCTCCAAGAAGAGATATGCAGATTGCTAACAAATAGATGAAAATATGAATTCTCATGGAGGAAATACTATGATGATGATTCTTGAAGTATGAGTGAAATGACAATTGATGAAAAAGACGAGGTAGAGATGAACAACTTGGGCAAAAGTCCAAATGCAAGACAAAGGAAGACCTCTTTTGGGGAATTATAAGTCTAACTTGTTTGACCCTATTTAAGAAAGTACTACAAGATAATAGAAGTATAAGGTTGGTTCTAAATTAAGGAAGTCAGAAGATGCTTTGCTGTAAGCATTGAGAATCACTGAAGGGGTTGTGAGCAGTATAGTGAATCAAGACAATGCTTTGGGAAGATTAATCTGGCAGGATTAATATGTAGGATGAATTAGAATTTGTGAGCTTTGCATTAAAAAAGAAAATGTTTGAATTATCATTGCTCTGCTATTCATGTCATCTGACTGTAAAGAAAGTGTGCTTTTGACAGTTTCAGAAAAAAATATTTTGACTCTCAATTAAATTTCTCTAAAATGACATACTGCAACTTAAATGAGGCCAACATAATTTAGGTGTTTTAAGAGTGCTTTCCCACAAAGTTTCCACCTGAAAACAGCATAGCTTCAAAATAGTCTCTCGTATTTTGCTTTTTATTTTATAGTTTCTTAATGTTTAAAAAATAATAGATGCACATTTTTTTAAGGGAAACAGCACAAAATAGCATATAGTAAGTCTTACACTCCTAACCCCGAGTCTCCTAGTTCTCCTACTCAGGGAGCAATTATTTATAAGTTAGTCCAGATATCTATGCAAAGTGTTCACACAGGCAGGCATATTTTTTCACAAATGGTAGCATAGAACTAAACCTATTCTGTACTTTATCCTTTTATTCATTTATTACTCTTGCTTAGATATCCTTCCATTAGCTCTACTTGTGTGGTATCTCTGACTTCTTGAATTTTCTTAAAATGGCACAGGAAGTCTTTTCCACTTAAAAAAGATTACCATTCCTTAATATTTAATCAAAAGATTCTTTATGGAATGCTCATTTCCCTTCCTAATAATGATCCATACAGGCTAACATATTTTTGTTAAGTACATTTGGCCCTTGAACAATGCAGGGGTTAAGGGAGCTGATCCCTTGTGCAATTGAAAATTCATGTACAACTTTTGACTCTCCCAAAACTTAACTACTGATAGTTCACTGTTCATCAGAAGGCTACTAATATCATAAAACAGTCATTTAACACATATTTTGTATGTTACATGTATTAGGTACTATATTCTTAAAGTCAACTAGAGTAAAGAACATGTTATTAAGAGGATCATAAGGAAGGCAAAATATATTTACTATTCTGAAGTGGAAATAGGTTGTCTTAAGGGTCTTCATCCTTGTCTTCACATTGAGTAGACTGAGGAGGAAGAGGAGAAGTTGGTCTTGCTGTCTCAGGGGCACAAGAGGTAGAGGAGGTGGATAGGGAGAAAGGAGATTTAGGCACACTCAGTATAACTTTAAGTGAAAACAATCCATGTATGAGTGGACCTGTGCAGTTCAAACCTGTGTTATTCAAGGGTCAGCTGTACTAATTATCATTCTGTCAGTCTATTAAGAAAGTAAAAGAACACAATCTCAGTTTCAAAATCTCATTTTTTCCTGCTTATTGTCTGTAATGCTCTGTGAATTTATACTTTATGATGAAAATATCATTTGTACGTAGAAACAATAAAATGTAGTGACTGAATAGGTGTTGGAAAAGAGTATAAGTCAAGAATGACTCCCCAAGTTTCTGGCAAGAACAGCTTGGTAGAAGGTGATATCATCTGTCAAGATGGGAAACAGTGGAAATGTGGCACGCTTTCAGGGCATCATCGGTTTGGTTCTGAACATGTTTCAGACATTTATGAGTCATCAAAATTGAGATATTAAGAAAGCAATTAGATACTCAAGTTTGGAGTTAAAAAGAGATACATGGCTGGAGATACACATTTCAGAATTACCAGCATATTTATACTATTTGAAGACACAGGGATAGAAGGAATCTCCTAGCGAGAAAGAGAAATGTGAGAAAAGGATACATAAAGGTGACATAGAAGGAGCCTTCATAAGGAAATTGAGAAGAAATAACTAGAGGTCCTGCGAAAGCCAGGAAAATGTGTGTAACAAAAAAGAAGCAAGTGTTTCCAGTAGGAACAAATGTCAAATGCCTGTGAGCATATGCATCAAAGTAGCCTAATATGATTCTGGAATATAGTGTTTAGGGAAGTTTTTCAGTTTGTTTCTTTTTTAAGAAACATATCTTCAAATTATACTGAAAAAATATTTTTTACCCTTTGGATATTTACAGGGATATGAAGATTGGTTAAGGCATAACTCAGATAATGAAGTAAATGGAGCTCCTGTTTATGTTGTTCGAAGTGGTGGCCTCGTAAAAACTAGATCCAAAAACATTCGGGTATGCATCTGGTAAATAATGGAAATAATTTTATCTTCATATCACAGGACATAATCCTAATCTTGATATTATGTTTTACTTAAAAGCCTATTTTCCTATGCTAAAATACCATGATAGGCTACTTATTTAGAGCCCAAAAAAAGTAAGTCCTTGCGTTTTAAAATCTATAAATTCACTATTCCCCAAAATTCTTTATAGGTGGGTGATATTGTTCGAATAGCCAAAGATGAAATTTTTCCTGCAGACTTGGTGCTTCTGTCCTCAGATCGACTTGATGGTTCCTGCCATGTTACAACTGCTAGTTTGGATGGAGAAACTAACCTGAAGGTTTGTGCACGTATGTTTGAGTATTGCTGTTGGAACAAAATGTCTTTGGACTGTAATGATACTTTCCTTTGGTTAAAGTAATAAAGTTTGACCTGATTAAGGAGAAGATTTTAAAATTACTGACTATTCCAAAAATTAAAAGGTTTTTAAAAAGAATTGATGTTATATCTTTATTTCAAGGGTAGCCTCACATGGGTTTAATCCAAGTTAAAAACAAAGTGTTTTTAGAAAAAATATAATCTTTTACTATTTGTGTTACTTTTAAAAGATGATGAACAGATTTATATTTTCTGTTTTCAGAGCATATCAAAGATTAAAATTCACAATTTAAATTTTGAGTATTAGTGACTATGCACACAGACTTAATTTCCTTATATGCAAATGGCCTCTGTAGACAGGTAATCATAGTAGCTTCCTTTGCTCCTAATTTATTTTACATTTTTCTTTGTCTTCTCTTGTCTAGCTGAGTGATCTCAAGTATAGCATGCCATGACTTCACTGATAAAAGAGATTTGAAATAACTGATATCGAAGGTCCCATTTGGATCCTAAAACTGTACAATTTAATTCATTTTTTTTCAGACACATGTGGCAGTTCCAGAAACAGCATTATTACAAACAGTTGCCAATTTGGACACTCTGGTAGCTGTAATAGAATGCCAGCAACCAGAAGCAGACTTATACAGGTATGGTGTGGTACTCAATATACTCATTTTAAGGCCTCTTTACAGACCTCATTTTTAAATACCCAGAAACATAAAACGAAATCTTTAGCTAATTGGAGACAATGTTTGTGGGGTGAGTTGGTGGGGGATGCGATTAATATAGTGAAACCAACTAGGAGTAGAAATTGCTAGAATTCTAAGCAAAAGGTAGTAATTCAAAGGCAGTGTTTTTATTCACAGGTTTCTTCACATTACCTTCTATTTATGAACTAGCATGCTCACTTTGTAGCTATAACGGTGTAGTAGACATAAGATTATTTTCTTAGAAGAAAATGATGAATTTTTTTGGTAAGCTCCATGAAGCCAGGAACTATGTCTTTGTTTTTCCTACTATATTATTTAGCGGATACTACTTTTAAATTAGAAAAGATTTCAATATTTTACTTATATATAGCACATAATACAGTAAAAAAAATTTTTTTATATAAATATTTAACAGCTATGAATTTCTCAAAGACAGAAACTTATTCATCTTATCCACCACAATGAACACATAATATGTATTTTTCTAGTTTGTTAGATTTTTAAAGATCTTGTTTCTGAAAGGAGAGAAAGGAACTTGTTTTAACATTATGGTTTACTAAATACAGTGTTGTATACCTTCAGTGATCATCTTCAGTAATCCTGCCAATTATATGTGGGCTGTGGAATGGAAACAACTTTTTATTATTAAAAAATCAAATGACAAACTGTGTTTATTTTTACTCAATAAATGTTGAATAAACTATAAATTATGCCACTTTGTAAAAATCACCCTCAGTTTCTTGTCATATTGTATATCTCCTCCTGTTGGTTGAAATGTTTCAGTCTTTAGCCATTGGCTTTTCCAAACCTCTTATATATCTGTTTTTTGAATCCATCTTTATAATGGAGGTTTTCTCTGTGTGATGTTATAAAAATTGTACACTTTCATCAAAGTCAAATGCAGTGTAGAATTTGCCAGTTAACCAAAAACTTTGGAATCATGTGCTTTAAAATCACTTGATAGACTGTAAGACATTTTTAACTGTGAAGAATTAAGTATTTTAAGATTTCTATATTGCTGTTATATCTTGGTCTGAAGCAATGTCAAATTATAAAAAAATTATTAAAAACCAGAAAATGGACAACTAAGCAAGCAGAAGATTAATATGAGATGAAGTATAACTAATGCTTTAGTGTATGGTGTTTACATTATCTTGGAATATGGGGAGAAAGTTTGAAAAACTTTTTAAAATAAACAGTTTTTCTTATCAGAAGTATATGTTTTGTTTTAAATATAAGTAAAACATAATCATTGCAATAGTCTTTTATAATAGAAAACTCATGATTATATCACTACTTAAAATTTTGAATGCCATTTTTATTCACTTAACAAATTATTGTTCAGCGTCTATGTGCTGATTGTGTTAGGTGATAAAATGAATAAGAATAGTTTCCCTCCTTGAGCTCATAGGAATTAAAGACAATATTTGTATAAAATTATATCTTTCATTTATGTGCTTATAGCACATATATGTGCTATATATTTATTCACATATATTACATGTGAAATATTGCAAATATTTTAAATGTCCAAGTAGGAAAATGCTTAGATAGGTATATATGTAGATATTTAAACTATTTTTAAAGAATTGAATGATACAGGTACATACTGAAATATAATGTTAAATGAAATAAGATAAAAGTTGGGGCTCTCATATGATCCCAGTTATGTAAAAATAAATGTGTGTGCTATAGGAAAGACATGGAATCAACCTAAATGACTGTCATTGGCAGACTGGATAAAGAAAGTGTGGTACATATACACCGTAGAATACTATGCAGCCATGAGAAAGAACAAGATCATGTCTTTTGCAGGCACATGGTTAAAGCTGGAAGCCATTATCCTTAGCAAACTGATGTGGGAGCAGAAAATCAAATACCACATGTCCTCACTTATAAGTGGGAGCTAACCGTTGAGAACACATGGACACAAAGGAACAACACACACTGGGGTCTACTTGAGGATGGAGGGTGAGGGGAGGGAGAGGAGCAGGAAAAATAACTATTGGGTCCTAGTCTTAGCATCTGGGTGACAAAATAATCTATACAACAAAGCCCCGTGTTACAAGTTTACCAATATAACCTACTTATATACCCCTGGACCTAAAAGTTTAAAAATAAATAAATAAATGTGTGTGTATGTGTACTAAATAGATAGGTAGTTAGGTAACAAGATAGAATAATTGATAACTGCAGAAAGAAAAACCTGGAGGAATTGTAGATCAAAATTTAGTAATCTTATAGGATTTCCACCAATTTTTAATCATTTTTTTCTTTTCCATATTTTTAAATATTTCTGTATTTTATTTTACTTATTTATTTTTGAAATGGAGACTCACTCTGTTGCCCAGGCTGAAGTGCAGTAGCATGATCTCAGCTCACTGCAGCCCCTGCCTCCCCAGCTCAAGTGATTCTCCTGCCTGAGCCTCCCAAATAGCTGGGATTACAGGTGTGAGCCACCACGCCCAGTTAATTTTTTTACATTTTTAGTAGAGACAGGGTTTCACTTTGTTGACCAGGCTGTTCTCGAATTCCTGACCTCAAATGATCCACCCACCTCAGCGTCCCAAGTGCTGGGATTACAGGTGTGAGCCACCACACCCAGCCTAATATTTATTTAAAGAATGTGGATTGGTTTTGTGAGTTTAAAAAGTATTTTTCATTGTTCTGAACAGCATTCTTGACTTGTTTTAAAATATTGCAGGAAGCTGAATTAATGATCATTTTAAATGGCTATGAATAGTTCAAGTGGGTGTACTAGAACCTAACAGTTCCCCAACATTTCCATACTTGGCTCTTTTCATTGTTTCACTGTTACAAATATTTTATGGTACCTTATTACAAATAAATTCACAGTTCAAAATCTAGTAGTTGGATAGTTCATTGCTTTCTCCTCTTTGATAGTTTGCTAACTTGTCTACCAGGACACTCCCCTCTCTTGGTTTACCTCCTACCTCACTATTCCGTCTGTCTCAGTCTCCTTTGCTAATTTTTCTCTTCTCCCAGCCTTCTTCCTGTTAGAGTGCCCAGGACTTGAACTGTTCCCTTCTTTACCTGTACCTTTCACTATCTGCCTTCACTCCCTTGATGATCGCACCCAACCTGCTGGCTTTAAAGACTGTCTACATGCAGCTGACTGTCAGGTTTACTTCTCTTTGCCAGACTTCTTTCCCTAACTCCAGCTGCCTGTTCCATAGTTCCACCGTAGAAATCTCAAATTAATCAAGCTGAAAACTAAACTGCTAATCTTCCTTTCAAAACCTTTTCAGCCAGCAGTCTTTCTCATCTCAGTTGATACAGTCCATCCTTCCATTCATTGCTCAGTCAGCCAGAAATCTTGCAATCGGCCGTGACTCCTCACATCTCCTCTCCCTTTGCCTTTCTTCACCTCCTTACTCACATCTCACCCCAACCCATCAGAACATTCTGAAGGCTTACCTTCAAAATACATCCAAAATCTGACCATCTTTCCCTAGTTTTGTCTGAGCCAGTAGCATCTCCTACCAGGATAACTGCTATCTTATGTCTGTTTCACAAAAGCAGTCATAGTGTTCCTTTTTAAATATAAGTCAGATCATGTCACTCTTCTGCTCAAACTCTGTACTGGCTCACTGTTCACTCAGAGTCGGAGCGCATATCTCTATAACCGTTTATGAGATCTTCTCCCATCCCCTATCCCTCACCTTTCTTCTCTGCTCTGTTTCTTTCCTTTCCCCCTCTGGCTCATTCTCCAGATACACTGACCTTCTTAATTTTCCTTGAACATATCATACCCACTCCCACCTTTTCACTAGACCTAGCCTTTTGTCTAACTCTTTAACACCTTCAAGTCTGCTTAAATCACCTCCTCAGTGAGGCCTACCTTAACTGCTTAGTACTGTACATTGATCTGTTCTGCTTTTCTGTTTTCATAATATATAATACTTTCTAGTATACTATGTGATTTTTTTTTATGTTCATTGCCTACCATCTCTCTCCCTAGAATGTAAACTCAGGGGCAGGCATCTTTGTGTATTTTGTTCACTGATGAATCCCCAGCACCTAAAAAAGTATCTAGTCATCTTGCAGGCCTTACTGTGTATTTGTTGACAGTTGATAGAGTAAACATCTTTGCATACCTAAGTTTATGCGCTTAAAATTTTCCTTTTATTGAATTACAGGTTGAATATCCCTAATCCAAAAATTCAAAATCCAAAACGCTCCAGATTCTTGCCATTTTGAAAACAGTTTTTAGTCATTACTTCATTCAAAACTGGAGTAGAGGTAGCAAGAACTCTAAATTTTTTAAAACTTAAGGACTGATAAGTATTTTTTAAATAATTTATAGCAAGACTATTGGGCCATTCATATATATACACATGATTGATTTTTGTTTCATATATAAGAATAGTGCAAAAACTCTAAAATGTTCCACCCATTGATAACCTAAGTGATATTATATGTTTTTGTAATATGGTGAATTCTTTGATAGATTCATGGGACGAATGATCATAACCCAACAAATGGAAGAAATTGTAAGGTAAGAATTAATTTGTGTTATCTGATTACTTTTAAGTGGGGACTGTTTGGGGGAGGGACTGAAAGTTCCATAGGGAGATTATGTAAATAAGCAGCCCATCATGGGAAAGGATTAATTTTGTTATTTTTTGTTTGTTTTGGTTACATTTAGTGGTTTATTATATCACTTCAGAATCATTCAACGAAAGCTAGAGTGTTTAGTTGGTCAGTCCAGAACTGCTTGCTTACTCTTCCGATTGGTTTATTATGTCCTTTATAATAAACCACTAAATGTAAGCAAAGCATACAGATGAAGAGTTGCACAGGGCCAGGTACTAGGGAAGGGTTATGGAGCTTCCGTGCTCTCCCTGGGCGTGCCACTCCCCAGAAACCTCCAGAAGCCCTCCCATCTTGCTTCTCTTGTTTTTTTATGGAAGCTTCATGACATCAGCTTTCTTTACACCACAGTATAGGGCAGGAAGGACCCTCTTTGGGGAAGGCCTTATGACCCACAATTTAGAAAGTGGTTGAAGAGGAGAGTCCGACCTTGGGGTGAAAGGAGAGCAGGAGAAGGTCAGAGGCCTGCCCCTGAGGCCTGACATACCCAACGTTATAACAAAAGGCTGTAACAAGGGCTATGGGAGTTATAAGCCAGGAACCATGGATGAAAGCAAACGTATATCTCATAATATCACAGGCCATCCCCTAGTTTTCAAACATAGATCCCTTACATCAAAAGAATATACAGTTCAGAAGACACTGCCACATTACCAGAATCCCATTCAGTCAATAATTAGTTCAGTACATCACAGTGCGTGAGTGTGTCCCACAGGTTTGCAGGTTCTTATCAATCTTCTCAGATTCCAAAAGCAGCAGTGGTCTCTGCAGATAGCTTCACTCTTTTAGGCATCTGGTATTATTGAGCTAAGAAACAATGTCATCTCTTGCTCTGAGCCTCTTTCAAGGTATTAATGTAATGTTGGATTTCCCTCAATTTGCAACCCATTTATTCATTCATTTACCCTCAGCTGTTATCTCTCCTTTTCTCTATTATACCCAGACTTTTTCAGGAAAGGGTTAATTTAAAAGCACTTAGCATTTCATCTGCTAGTAATTTGTAGCAGCAGCAAGTGAGGATGAAACAAATCCCATAAAATGATATCAAAATAATTTAGTAAGATTATTTGGGTTTTTGTATTCCTTTTTCTAATAATACTAGGTAGTAACATTGAAAGGAAACAGCTGCTTTTATTCAGCCCCTTATGCATTTAAGCCCACAATGCTTAGCAAATCTAGAATATGAAAATGTTTTATATAATGTTTAATAACTATAAATGCTGTGGTGTTCTTTACTTCAGAATCATTCAGTGCAAACTGGAGTGTTTAGTGGTCAGTCCAGAACTGCTTTACCTGCTTATTTTATTATTATTGTTTTTTGCTTGATTGGTTGTTTCAGATTGTTTTCCCTCAATGTTTGGGTTACTTTCTGGCTCCTAAATGAAATACTTTGTGTCAGCTTAAAGATAATGCTGATGGGTTATGATTACATTGTTACTCATGAGTGTAAGCCTAATTTATCATCAATCTTGGAATCAGCTCTTGAGTTTCTAATCGTATTTGACATTCTGCCTCTTTTCTGGGGACATGTTCAGTTTATACTGGCTGCATGACATAAGTCACTAACAGAACTGAGCATTTTTTTTAATGAAATCCTCAAGACAAGCTAGCAAAAATACGATACATTCACATTGATTCACATTTCTAATAAGCATTAACATAGGAGTATATTGGGTAAACTCTGTAGCAAGATCTTTGTATGGATAGGATCCCTGCTGAATAACTGTGACTATGTTTATTTTGATTTTTATAGGGAAATAGTGAGAAATAGGATACATAGTCTGAGTTGCATTAATATATGAAGGAAAATAGCAGTTATATTACTTCAGCCCCTAGAATGGTTAGAAAAATGATCCATGTTCTCTACTGAAACAACCTGACTGAACTGATGAATTATCTTTTAATCTGAAGTTGTTATTACATCCCAATTTTATATGCCAATGTGAGCTAAAAATATTTCTGTTTATTGTTACAAGCAACACTGAGTGAAAAATAGCTCTTTTATAGCTCCTAAAATAATTTTCACATTGATTTTGGAATATCTATGGAGCGCACTCCAAATATGACTGTATTGGTTCTCCTTGCTTCATTGTATTTGTTTACCGTGTTTGCAGGTATCTTCATAAATGGTTCAGATTATGTTTGGTTTGGATAACTGTGTATGGATATTTCAGAAAAGTATAAGGAATAGCAACAAAATAATGGCTTTTTATCCATAGAAGATTCTTATTTTGCTGTCACTAAGACGATCAATTTCCTTTCTAGTTATTCCTTGTCATTTTATATCTCCTTTATGGAGAGAAATTCAAACAGCAAGAAGACCTGTGCTTCAAGAAGTATGCAATGCAAGTAGTCAAGTTGTACTGTGCAGTCTTGCCTAGAGAAAGCACTAACATACCTTCTACGTTGTATTTTGTAATTCATTATAATTTCAATTGTGCAGAACTCATACATTTATATGCAAATCATACTACAATTTGTGTTTACATTGTTTTAATTCTTTATTTTCCCTTTCAAAGCTGTTTATTAATTTTGCTTTAAAATTTTATCTTCTGCCACACATTTTTAAATCACCGCTTATTCTTTGATTTTGCTGAATTTTATGTTTAAAAATTTTGAAACTAGTGGCTTTGTGACTGTATTTACATGCATAATTACTTTTCTGAGCCACTAATCTTAGAGCAACTGAAATACTAAAGCAGGTGTTTGTTGTTACAGTAACTAACATTATGATTGTCCTAGGCAGTTTTTTTTTTTTTTTTTTTTTTTTTTTTTTTTTTTTCAGTGGTGTCAGTCTGTCTCCCAGGCTGGAGTGCAGTGGGTGGTGCAATCTGAGCTCACTGCAGCCTCCACCTCCCAGATTCAAGGAATTCTCCTGCCTCAGCCTCCCAAGTAGCTGGGACTACAGGCGCACGCTGCCATACCTGGCTAATTTCCTTTCTTTTTAGTAGAGGTGGGGTTTCACTGTGTTGCCCAGGCTGGTCTCAAACTCCTGAGCTCAGGCAATCTGCCCACCTTGGCCTCCCAAAGTACTAGGATTATAGGTCTGAGCCACCACACCTGGTCCCTAGGCATCTTTATAGTAGCTGGGATTTTGGTTTAATATGAAACTGTTGTAGCTATAGCTTTAGTACCTTCTGCTAAAGATGCCATTTTAGAAACAAATTGAAATTTTCATATATTCAGTGCTTTATGGTTATTTTCTTTTTTTTTTCCTAGACCTCTGGGGCCAGAGAGTCTCCTGCTTCGTGGAGCCAGATTAAAAAACACAAAAGAAATTTTTGGTGTGTGCATATTTAAACATTTTAAATGATTGATTTGTGTTAATGCTTTATACAAAGTATTTCTAAAATACAACATTTGTGGTCTTTTGGTTAATTTATTAATAATTGTCATGATGATTTTCTTATAAAGTTTATATTGTATTTTTGTGGTGTTGATGATCCCTGTTTTTTAACAGTAGGCTAGAACCTTGCTCTTATCTTTATGGATACTTGTGAAACTGAGTGCAGATAATTTATATAACACTTCTAGTAATGGTGGGTGATACCTAGTATAATCTGGCATCATGGTACAGTAAACGACTTCTATAATTCCATTATGATTATTAGATTGGATTAATAACTGTGAATTCATTCATTCATTCATTCCATCTATTCATTCAGCAAATTTTTACTGATATCTGAACATATACCAGGTGCTATTGGAACATACACTGACTGCATCAGGATGAATCAGTATTGCTCTTGCCTTTGAGATCTAAATTAACATAGTACACTCTGAGTCAACTATAGGCAAATTGTGAAGTTAATGATAACCTTTACCTGTTAGCTAGCTCCTCCCATTTCAGGGATGGCCCTTCAGTATCCTGCCCTGCTGTGTTACCCACTGGCTATCTGTAGCTTTTGAGATCTTCTTTCACATTTGCTCTTTTTCTTTTACCTGTACTATGTCTTATCTGTAAGTATTAAACAAGAAGCCCATATATTGAAAAAAAAAAAGCAAGTGTTGGTGAGGAAGTGGACAAATTAGAACCCTTGTACATTGGTGATGGGAATGTAAAACATTGCAGCTGCCTTGAAAATTCGTTTTGGCAGTTCTTCAAAAAATTAAACATAGAACTGTATGACTCAGTGATCCCACTCTACATATATACATACCCAAAGTAACTGAGAAGGAGTGTTCAAACAAAAACTTGTACAAGAATGTTCATAGCAGCACTATTCATGCTAGCCAAAGGTTGGATACAGCCCAGTGTTTATCAGTGAATAAATAAAATATGGTATATCCATAGAATAGAATATTATTCCAAAAAGGAATGAAGTATTAATGCATACTATAATATGGATGAACTTTGAAAGTATTGTGTTGCATGGAAGAAGCCAGGCACAAAAGGCCACATGTTGTATGATTCCATTTTATGAAATACCCAGAATAGGCAAATTCACAGAGACAGAAAACAGATTAGTGGTTTCCAGGGGCTGGGGAATAAAGAAGAATGACGAATGTTTGCTTAATGGGTACAGGGTTTTCTTTGCAGGTGATTAAAATATTGTCTAGTTAAGTTGGGTAGCTGCACAAAATTATAAGTATACTAACTGCCACTGCATTGTACACTTTAAAATGGTAAATATATATATTTTACCACAATTAAAAAAAAAAAAAGAAATTCATGAAATGTTCTAATACCAAAAACCAGAGTAAACCTTCAGAGGTTTTAGATCCTCTAATATAATGCTGTACTTTAACACATTTTTTTTTTTTTGAGACAAGGTCTCACTCTATCATCCAGGCTGGAGCACACTGGTGCAATCTCCACTCACTGCAACCTCTGCCTCACAGGTTCAAGCAATTCTCTTGCCTCAGCCTCCCAAGTAACTAGGATTACAGGCGTGTGCCACCGTGCCTGGCTAATTTTTGTATTTTTAGTAGAGACGGGGTTTCATGATGTTGGCCAGGCTGGTCTCGAACTCCTGACCTCAAGTGATCCGCCTGCCTCGGCCTCCCAAAGTGGTGGGATTGCAGCGTGAGCCACCGCACCTGGCCAACACATCTTTCTAGTAACTTCGTCACTCCTGTTTATACCATAATGAATGGGGTCCACATTTTGTACACTCTTAAAAGAAAATGTGTATTTGAATGCCTTTAGATGGGTCTGCCGTGCCTCAGTACCACCTCTCCATGTTGGATCATTCTGGCTATTTTACCACATTTCTATAATCTCTTTTTTGAGTTACAAACCCTGCCTTTAAGGAATAAGTCAAGATAAAAAACTTCCAGGACAAATATTTAGGAAGAGGGCATGACGGATTCTACACTGCTTTTCAAATCGTACTGTTTAGGGATGGGAATGAATGTTTAGTGATCATCTGTCAGTTTTTAGGCATTTTGTTAATTTTTCATACAGACCTCACTACTCTATGAGGCGTTTTTTTCCCTTTTAAAGATGGGAAAATTGAGACTCAGAAAAATTACTTAACCAAGGATGTAGAACTAATAAGTGGCAGAGCTAGAATTCAAACCCAAGTCTAGCTGCAAAGTGGTTTTTTATAAGTTGGTCTTACCTCATTTCATTTGTTGTCCAGTTTTAGTCCCATTACTACTGTCATCCTTGCTCATCTCAAAGTCATTCAATAGGCAAACATTTTTAAAATAGCACTTTCCATGTGCTTACTTGATTTACTCTGACAGACTTCCATATTATCACTCCAGTGGTTATGGAATAGTGTCTAGACCCCTGACTCCAGCATACAGGGCTTTTCACACTGTGGCCACAATCCATTGTCCCAGCCTAACAGAAAGTGCATTTCCATATCTGTCTCTGTTAACACTGCTGCATTTGTAATGACCTTCCCTGACACCTTTGTCTTTCCAGATTCTTTTCCTTTATCTTCTGATTCAGTAATACATTTTTCATTCAGATATCTGTTACAACTCAAGAACAGGACCCATGCCCTTCCCCATTTAGCCAGTTGAGTGACTGGGGTTTCCCAAAATTGGACTTAGAAAGCGTTTTAAAACTCTGAAAATACTTAAAAGCAAAATTATAACAGTAGTCAGATAGTACACTAAAAGCTTTCATGCTAGTAATGTGTTTATTTCTTGTGAAACATGCTAGAGGATTATTTTAAGAGACGATTTTGTTTTATAGGTGTTGCTATATACACTGGAATGGAAACTAAGATGGCATTAAATTACAAGAGCAAATCACAGAAACGATCTGCAGTAGAAAAGTAAGAAAACTTTTCATTTATTTATATGTAATTATAATTATACTTTATTCATTTGGTATAAAGTATTATATATAAATATACATGTTAAGTATACAGGGTGATAACCTTGGGAACATTGATAGTTTCTTATATTTTTACATACAAGTAACATTTGCACAGTATTGGGAATGTAGTAGATGCTCTACAGTATGACTTTTAAAATAAATGCTATTGGATAAATGGTGGAATCACTTAGTCAGACTAATGCTTCTGCTGATAACAGTTCTAAAACTAAAAAAAAAAAAAAGTAAGCAACTATTTGAAAACATTGAAGACAAATCAGAATCAAATAGAAACGGGCAAGGAGTCTAATCCTGAAAGATGATAGCAGCAAGGGGGAAAATTTAAAAGTACCACTCTTTGCCTCGGGACACTCCCCAGTTTATGCGCTACTTGGAACATCAAAAAGCCTAAACTTTACTGAATAGAAGTATCAGAGGACAAGGTTTAAAGCTGGAAGAGCAGCTGGAAAGTTAGGGGAAAATAATAAAGGGGATTAGCCTTAATTCCCTTCTGTCACTTACATCTCATTGCTTACAGAAAGTCTAAATACATACTTCACCAGAGAAAAGTTGCAGATGAAAAGCACGTGAAAAGATACTCAGCATCATTACCTGTTAGGGAAAAGCAAATTAGAAACACATTGAGATATCGCCACACCTGTTAGAATAGCTAAAATCAAAATGGTGATAATACCAAAAGGCTAGGAGGCAGAGAGACCAAATCTTTTCTGTGATGTTGATGAGAATTAAAAATAGCATACCCACTCTGGAAGATAGTTGGGCAAACTAAACATCTTTACCATATGACCCAGCAGTGGTTAACTCAGAGAAATGAATTTTGTGCTGACACAAAATCTCAAGCAGAAATGTTCATAGCCGCTTTGTTACAGCAAAAAACTGGAAACAACCCAATGTCCTAAACATCTTCATTGAGCTTTTTTATGTATCTGTTGCTGTAGTAGGTTTTCTGAGATGTAATTCCTTCTTTTTGGAGATTTCAATCAAGTTGGAAGTTAAAACTAATACACAGTAAAAATTAGATAATAGGGGCTGTGTTACCAGTTTTAAATTTAAATAAGGGAAAGTTGAATATAAACCAGTGTAGTTAGGACAGACATTAGGAAGGAGATGGATTTTGAGTTAAATTTTGAAAAATAGGTTAATAATATAGGGAAAAGGGAGAATGTGTCTGATGAGGGCAGACACGAGCAAAGAAAGATGGAAATCAGGCATTTTGTTGCTACAAGGAGACATGACTAGTTTAGTGAAAAGAGGTCAGATTTAGAGTCAGACAGATGTAGATTTGAATTTCATATCGCTTCCTCACTAGCTCTGTGGCTTTGGACCAGTTGTTTCCTTCTCTTGATCCGAGTGTTCTCATCTATAAAAATGTGAGCAGTACTGTAGGCGAAGTGCTGAATACCATACCTAACACATATTAACCAACAAAAGCCAGTTCCTTTCTTACGTTCCTTACTCCCTACCTACTGTCACTACAGGATATATAGAGTTTACATTCAAACATGGTGGAGTATCAACTTATTCCATAGATAAGATTAGGTTACATTATGGAAGGCCTAGGGAGAAAAATCAGAATTCAGGCATTTTTCAATCTTTTAAGAGTTTTTACAAAGCCTGTGATTCGCATTTTCCCTCAATATTTGTTGAATTCGTAAGAGTTCATTATAACGTTGCTTGTTTTGCGTACATTTGAATTTGCAATAAGAGTTCCTTTAATTGTATTAATAATATGTTTTTTAACTTAAAGACGTGGCATTAAGCTTATGTAGCAAAGAGAAGAGGGATTCTGAAATCAATTCCTGGCTTGTGCGATTTTGGGAAATTTACAGAATTATTTTTGGGCTTTGGTCTTTGTCAGTTAAAAAGTATGTAATAATTTCTCCTTTACAGGGTTTTCATCTAGTTAGAAAGGATAGTAGATGTGGCAAAAATTTTAATGCTATGCAAATGTTTTCAGCTATTACACTTATAAGAAGATGGATGCTGAAAATGTAAACAAAAAAAAAACTTAGAATACTTATGGCAAAAATAACTGACTAAAACCGTCATTTACTATAAACATTTTGAATGGTAACCTGGGTATAGTAAATAGCCAGACTTGTAACCTGTGTGTCAATTCTTTTATTGCTAATAAATAAATTCTTTTGAATGGTTATTTCTTGAAAACAAAAACTGTGTTTTAAAATAGCTACAGTAATACCTTCTATGTTTTAATATCTTCTCTAATACAAGTATTAATTTTCAAGCAAATGAATATAGTAATACATAACTTGTATGTTTTATATTCTTTTTCTTCCTTTAGATCAATGAATACATTTTTGATAATTTATCTAGTAATTCTTATATCTGAAGCTGTCGTCAGTACTATCTTGAAGTATACATGGCAAGCTGAAGAAAAATGGGATGAACCTTGGTATAACCAAAAAACAGAACATCAAAGAAATAGCAGTAAGGTATTTTACGGTGTTATTGACTGTGTCATAAAGGAAACATTATTTGACTTTAGTAGTGACTTCTGATAGGAGGGGCCACTGTAATCCTAAAACCATTAGTATTGAAGGGTGACAGAAATGGCATTGCAAATGCAGAAAAGCCAGCATGTTTATACTGGTATGCTTTTTGCAGTTCATCGCATAAGAAGTTGTATTCCCTGTGGCATGACTTGAATAGTTCAAAGAGGTCACAAGATTTTAAATCCATCTATATTTGCATTTCATATTAATACTACAAATTCAGTTTTCTCTTCCATTTACTATATCTTATAAATGAATCAAAGAGTAAATGGTTGTATTTTTAATTTTGTCTGAATAATTCAAGGATGCTTATTGTCAGTCTTAACATGAAGTAATATGCAAATTATATCATGTTTTAATTGACTAAACATCAACTACCAAGAGAATTTAACCTAAAATTTTTAAAAATAATTGTTCTCCAAATTTCACTTTAGATTAAAATCTGTGTATTGGAAGACGGAGGATCTCAAGAAATTACAAAGCAAATTATCACGGGGTCATATTTGTAATGTCATTCACAGTTAGGTACTTTTTCTTTCGCAAATGCATGTTGAAATATGGAGCTGCTAAAGCCATTAAAGTAGGCTATTCCTATATAATCTCTGCCTGAGCGTTTTCATTTCTAGCACTTTTAGCCTCACATTTACTTTATAACTTTTTTAAAGTTACACTCAACTTTTAGTAGTTATTTGATTTTGAAGGGTAATAGAAGAATGAGATAAGTATACTCCAGAGATTATAATTTTGCCAAAGGTAGTTTCAGTCATACCAGGCTTTTTGTTAGCTTTTGAAAGTAACAAATTAACTTATTTTAATTTAACCTTTTCATTTACTTCATCAAGATTCTAATGAGCAATAAAATAAACAGAGGAAATGTAATGTTAAAAAGACAATTCGATAAATGTTAAAGACAATTCAATAAATGAATATGTCAATAAATGAAATTCAGTAAATGAATTTCAATTTATGGGTCTATTTTAGCTCAGTATAGTTGATGATCTATGTAGGCATGAAACTTTCTGGTAATTTTCTTCAGTAATACTGAAATTCTAGTGTTTATTTTCTTATCAAACAATTATTTCCTCTTTTCTAGATTCTGAGATTTATTTCGGACTTCCTTGCTTTTTTGGTTCTCTACAATTTCATCATTCCAATTTCATTATATGTGACAGTCGAAATGCAGAAATTTCTTGGATCATTTTTTATTGGCTGGGATCTTGATCTGTATCATGAAGAATCAGATCAGAAAGCTCAAGTCAATACTTCCGATCTGAATGAAGAGCTTGGACAGGTGAAAATCATCCTAATATTTTCTTTTTCTAATTTGTTACTTTTATCAAAGCAATACATGTACAAAGATTAACGTAACAAGATATTATGACACTTATACCAAAAACAACCCTCCTTTGCTCCACTCCTAGCTGTTTCCAATTTTTAAATCCTAAATTGCTTCTTTTGTTATTAGCCACTATATTTTTATTTGATACTCTCTTATTCTTAAGTTTTAGACATTATCTACCATGGAATATAAAGACAGCTCTTATACTACTCTTCCCACATGCATACCCAGACACATATCCACTTCACTTCTCCATGGCCCCCTAATCTTACCATATCACAATTTGGGATTTAATAAATATTTTTATTAACATTACTGTGATTGTTTTAATATTATTCACTAATTCCCACTTCTATAGGTGTGCCCTGTAATACTATAATTACATTTCCCTTCTTACACATTTTGTTTTCTCAAGAGTTAATTGCTCTGTTTTTTTTCATTTTCTTAATTTTCATATACCCCAAACAAGTCTCTGATAATATGTAGCATGTGTCTAATATTTAAACATATCAGGTAATCTAGGAGTTCCTCTCTTCCTCCCTGCCTTCCTTTTTTTTTTTTTTTGGTAGCAGTGTCTTTGGAGGCTTTCACCTTTCTGCTCCAATTGGACTTAATATTTTATTCTTTCTGAGCTTGCTTCTCAGCTGTCACTCTGGACTTCACTTTACCATCACCCTGGAAATTCTTTTGCCTGTCTCCTGTTTTGGATCTCCTTTTTCTCACATCCCATGTCTTCCCACCTGTAGTTTACTCTCTTTTGGTGCTGCACATCTTCTAATAACTTGCTGAGAAAGGATGTATGAGAGGAAAATATTTTGAAACTTGGCGTGTCTGAAAATATCTTTATTCTCTTTTCATACTTGATTAATAATTTAGCTGGTATTACATTCCAGATTGGAATCTTCAGAAATTTGAAGGCATTTTATTGTTTTCCAACCTCCAGTTTTGCTGTTTAGAAATCCAGTACCATTCTGATTCCCAATTCTTTATGTATGGTCTGTTGTTTTATCTCTAGAAGCTTTAGGATCTCCTTATGCAGTCGTTCTGAAATTCATGATGGTGTACTTTGGTGTTGGTTTTTCCTTTTTTATTTTTTCTTTCATTGACAATGAATTTTGTGAGTCTTTTCAGCCTGGAAACACATATCCTTCAATTCTAGGAAATGTTCTTGTATTATTTCTTTTATAACATGTCTTTCTATGTTTTCCTTGTTTTGAAACTTGCTATTTGCATGTCATACCACTTATATTGACTCTTTAATTCTCTTACTTCAATTTTCAGTTTTCATTTCTTTGTTTTTATATTCTACTTTCTGGTAGAATTTCTCTGCTATCTTTTTTCAATATCTTTTGATTTCTTTTAATTCTGCTATAATTTTAATTTCTAATATTTTGGTATTCTCTGAATAGTTTTTTAAAATTGCCTTTTATTCCATTTCTTGAGCACAATCTATTTTTTTATCTCTTGAGGATGTTAATGACAGTCAGTTAAATTCTTCTTCTGCTCCTTTGCTTGTAGTTCATTTTCCAGAACAATCAGTTCTGCTGTAATGTGATACATGCATTCCTAAAATTCACTGCATAATGCAAAATTGCTTAGTAAAAGCCACAGGGTTTATGAGAGAATGGGATTAGGGACACAACACAAAAACTTCATCAGTAATACATTTTTTAAAAAATAGAAACCTAATAAAAACAGCATTTGCCAAATTATTAATAAATACACAAATACTGCATTGAATATGGCACTTATCTGGAAGAGACCTGAAGTTTGCCTATAGAAGACAGGCCTCAGGAGGGTTGTATGTGTTACTGTTAAGTGTTAGAAAGGTTATCTGAAATCAGAGGGAAGGTTGTAATACCAGATGAGGACGAGTGTGACTCATAACACATGGTGAACTGAGATAGTAACTGAGGTTTGGGCAAAATTTGAGCACAGTTTGCATTATGCTCAAATTGTCCCTTTATGTATCAGTTGCATTGGGATAAATTCATGTTTTCAAGACAGTGTTACAGCAGAACTGATTATGATTTGTTTCAGATTCTACCTTTTATGTAAGGAGTGATCCTAAAATGAATGCTAATCTTTGGCTGTCATCAGGTTTAAAAGTGCTCTACCCAGGTGGCTGAGGTGACAGGATCACTTGAGCCCTGGAAGTCAAGGCTGCAGTGAGCCGTGATCGCACCACTGCACTCCAGCCTGGGCAACAGAGTAAGACTCTGTCTCAAAACAAAAACAAAAAAAACCCAAAAGGCTGGGCTCAGTGGCTCATGTCTATAATCCCAGCACTTTGGGAGGCACAAATGGGTGGATTGCTTGAGCCCAGGAGTTAAGACCAGCCTGGATAATATGGCAAAACCCTGTCTCTACAAAAAAAATACAAAAACAAAAAATACGTAGTTTAGCTGGAATACAAAAATTAGCGAGGTGCAGTGGTTTGCACCTGTAGTCCCAGCTACTTGGGAGGCTAAGGTAGGAGAATCGCTTGAGCGCAGGAGGTGGAGGTTGCGGTGAGCCAGGATCGTACCATTACACTCCAGCCTGGGCAACA
The DNA here is from genome assembly GCA_963574635.1 of Cheracebus regulus. Classification (NCBI taxonomy): domain Eukaryota; kingdom Metazoa; phylum Chordata; class Mammalia; order Primates; family Pitheciidae; genus Cheracebus; species Cheracebus regulus. Next base: position 61,177 of record CAUYQU010069692.1, read on the forward strand.
GGCACGAAACCCTGTCTCAAAAAAAAAAAAAAGTGAGACAGCGATATGCTTATCAGAAGCTATTAATACAGTGGGCCGCACCTTAAGGTAATGGGCTGACAAGCCCAGTGGGTAATATTTCTGCTGCTTATAACTGCTGGAGCTGGCCAGTGGAAATCTGTTTTTAGTGCGCTGCCGTACTTCTGTGTTCAGCTGTCTGTGGAGTCCAGATTCTGTCCGGTTCAACCTACTAAAGGAATACACCTACTAGCTGTTGCTCCAGTAAATGAGGGACATTCTGAAGTTTGCAGCTTTTAAAGAGATTTCAGAATTTAAACTACTCCTGATACCCTGTATTTGCAGCCTCATCCTGTACCTCCCACATTCAAGGGTAGTAGGTTACTTCCTGAGAGTTTGTAAGAATGCGTTTCTTCGTCAATTGGGTTTCAGATTCTAAGTTCTGGTGAATCAGTGTCACTCATTCATTTCCTTTCCATCTTCCAAACTTGTGTCAATCTTGCGTCTCATGTTGACTTTTTTACCGTTATTTTTGTTCTTTTTTTTTTTATCCTCATGATGAAGTTATAACAGAAGCAGAGATAATTAAATGTGCTTAACTTGTCATGTTTAACCACAAGTTGATCCATTTACTTTTAGTAGCATGTAGGAGACCTTAATAATTTATGTTAAATAATAATTCATGTCACATTTCTTTAATTATATATCATATATTTAAGACTGAAAGGCCCATTTTTACTTTTCTGAACAAAACTTTTCCAATCTTTGACCTTTTCTTTCTCAACTCTCTTCCCCTCCTTTTTCCTTCATGATAGAATTCTTGTTTGTCTGGAGCCTCACACTATGGATGCATTCCTGTGTCTGCTTCTCTCTTCCCCTCTTTTTTCCTTCATGATAGAACTGTTTTTCTGGAGCCTCACACTGTGGATGCATTCCCATGTCTGCTTTGTCTTCAAGAAACTTCTGGTGATCATTTTTTTAATTACTGATTTTCTCAGCCCCTCTTTTTGCTTTTGAAACTGCAAGTATTTCTTATATGTTTATTGCTTCTGTTCCTATTTTGTCTATGTACCAATGAAATCTACTTTATTTCATACTTTTCTATGCTCTTTTACTTTCATATTATCCAGGAAACAACTCTAGGAGGGTTTATAGTGATGACCTGTTTATCTCCAAAATTAAAAGATTAAACTTCTTGATTTTATATATATACTTTTAAATCAAAGTTATTTTATTCATCCCTACCATTTAATATTTTTTCTAAAGAATCCTCCATTACTGATAAGTCAGTCTGTATTCTAGTCACCTCTGGAGTATTATTTCTGTTTACTTGCTGATGTATCTTATATATTTTCTTTATAACTCATCCCTCATTCTTCCTGATCTATATGTGTGGGGTTTTCTAAATTAACTTGCATGGGGTCTTTATATCTACCTTTAAATTCCAGCTCAACATTGCTGTAGATACTGGGAAAAATTTAATATCAAATAGCAAAGATAAAATATTCTCTCTCTCCGGTTTCACCGTTTATTTGCTTTTTGACTTCAAGAAAGTTATTTAACCTTACTGTTCCTTAGTTTCTTCTCTAAAATGTACATTATACCTACCTCATTGAGTTGTTGAAAGGATTTAATTAATTCAAACACTTACCAGTACTTGGAATATAGTTTGTGCTGTACAATTATTGGCTTTTATTATTATTTATTATTTTACACATAGCAGAATTTCTATGTCTCAGGTGTTATATTTTTCTTTACTATTCCCCAAAATATGAGCCTTTGAAGTACAGTTTCTCACTTACCTTTATTTCTTGGTCAAAACAATTTTTTTGCCAAATTTAACCCTACCTTTCTTTTTGGATATTGATCTTTTTTCCTGGAATTTTGCTGAACTCATTTATTCTCTCTCTTTTTTTTTTTTTCAGTGAATTTCTTAGAGTTTTCTGTATACAAGGTCATATCATGTGGAAATGGAGATGGTTTTATCTCTTGTTTTCCAGTCATATTAACTTTTATTTCCCATTTTTTGCCTAATCATCATGGCTAGAACCTTAAATACAATGTTGAGTAAAAGTAAGAACAGTCTTATTCCTAGGAAGACAGCATTCAGTCTCTCTCTCCGTGATGTATGATGTTAGCTGTGAGTTTTTGATAGATACCCTTTATCAGGCTGAGGAACTTCCTTTTTAGTCCTAGTTTGTTGAATGCTTTTATCATGAAGGTATTAGATTTTTATCAAATGCTTTTTCTTTACCAATTTTGGTGGTTATTTTATTAATAAAATGAAGGCCAAGAACCATTTTATTAATATAATGGATTACATTGATTTTTTTAAAATGTGTTCCGGAGTTGATTTGCATCTCTTTATAAGGGATGTTGGTCTGTAGCTTGTTTCTTTTCTTGTGATTTCTACATCCCTTTTTAAAGGACTTCTTTCTCAAGTCATTATTGCAGTAACCAGATTTTCACGATGATCCTGGTTGGATCAAGACTTGACTATTACACCCTTCTTTTCATTGACCTACCTTCTTTTAAAGAAATTTTTCTGGAATTAATCTCCAAAAGTAATAAAATAACTTGTCTTACCTACTTTTAAAAATACTATATTTTTCTTTTAAACATTCATTCTTTTCTCTAAATTTGTTTTCTGTCCTCAGTTTCAACTTCTGTTTTAGACAGTTGGCACCGCTAATGTCTTGTGTTGCTATTGCTGTCATTGTGTATTCCTGTTCCCAGCTCTGCACTATTTTTCCTCACTTAGATACCCTTTCACTTTCTACGTTATTAAGCATCCTTTCCACCCTGCTTCAGAGAGAATTCTTGAGTTTTACTACTTAAAATACTTTAGCCAAGAAACAGAAAATACGCATTAATACCAAATTCTCAGTCAGTTCTACAGATAAACAGGTACCTAAAGATGCCACAAAGTTCAAAATCTATCTGTGTAGCTTTAAACTGTTTTGTGTTGCTCTGTTTTCTTTTCTTGGCATCTCTATTTATTTAATTGTGCTTGGATTATAAGAATCTTAGCATCCATATATCATTATTAATTGATAAACTCGACTTCAGGAGAGTGAAGACAGGGACTTTTTTTCTTGTTTAACATAGGACCATGAACACAAAGGTTTATTTCCTTTTGTCTTCTATCTGTATAGGTAGAATACCTGTTCACAGATAAAACTGGTACACTAACAGAAAATGAGATGCAGTTTCGGGAATGTTCAATTAATGGCATGAAATACCAAGAAATCAATGGTAGACTTGTACCTGAAGGACCAACACCAGACTCTTCAGAAGGAAACTTATCTTATCTTAGCAGTTTATCCCATCTTAACAACTTATCCCATCTTACAGCCAGTTCCTGTTTCAGAACCAGTCCTGAAAATGAAACTGAACTGGTAAGTAACGTTTACATTAATAAATAAGGGTTTCAAATGAAATAATTCTCTTCAGTAGTTGATGAGTTACAGGAAAAAACTTTGTGTTAGTGGAACAAGGAATATATATTTGAAATTCATATCTTTGATTCAACACTGTAAAGTATCCTAAGAATATGTGGTTATAGCCCAGTTTAACTTGTTATTTAATGTGTCTGCCTCAGCTCTTTGAGTATTTAAATAGAACGTAGTTAAGAAAAGCTCCTTACTGCCTCGAAGTGAAGAATACTTTCTTTGAAAAATAGAGCTTAAACTTACTTAATACTTTTTGAGACCTCACTTTTTCTATAGAAAAGTGTCCCCTCTACTTGCAGTTTGGTTGTACCCCCTAAGAAGTTACTCATGGGTTGAAGAGTCCTAAGCAAATGTGACATTTTACTTTGTGAAGGCAAAAACAGCCAACTATTTAGGCAATCAAGGTTATAGCAGTCTTGTTCTGGATCTTTGAATTCTGCTTCTGGTTTCCAAAAATGATGTTTAGAAATGGTATTTTTATCATGAATATTAATTATATTTTTACAGATTAAAGAACATGATCTCTTCTTTAAAGCAGTCAGTCTCTGTCACACTGTACAGATTAGCAACGTTCAGACTGAATGCATTGGTGATGGTCCCTGGCAGTCCAACCTGGCACCCTCACAGTTGGAGTACTATGCATCTTCACCAGATGAAAAGGCTCTAGTAGAAGCTGCTGCAAGGTAATTTAGTATAATTCCCAAATCTTCAGAAAAACACCTTTTAAATAAATGTAACAGTATTAGAGTCATCATTTAAAATTTTCAAACATAAATTCATTTTAAGTTGTCAGAATTCATATAAATACATAAAAATAGAAATATAATTAAATTTTAAATGAGAATTTGAAGTCATTTTAGTATCAAGCTTGCATTGTCTTTTTTAAAGATCTCTTTAAAGTCTGAGTACTATAAAAATCTGTGTAATAGAATTTATGAAAAATGCTTGTGTATATGTTGTACTATACCAACTCTGATCTATCTAGTTCTTAAAGGTGTTTATATATATATATATATATATATATATATATATATATTTTTTTTTTTTTTTTTTTTTTTTTGAGATGGAGTCTCACTCTGTCACCAAGAGTGCAGTGGCGTGAGCTCAGCTCACTGTACCCTCTGCCCCCAGAGTTGAGGTGATTCTCCTGCCTCATCCTTCTGAGTAGCTGATACCACAGGCACAGTTTTGTATTTTTAGTAGAGATGGGGTTTTGCCATGATAGCCAGGCTGGTCTTGAACTTCTGACCTCATGTGATCAACCCACCTCGGCCTGCCACAGTGCTGGGATTACAGGCATCAGCCAGCACTTCTGGCACCAAAGTAGTGCTGTATTATTAAGAGAAAATATTTTTAAATGCATTTAAAATTTTTATTTTAAATGTTTTTATTCAAGTTAAGCTATAGTGACATTGTGAAATATGCAGTGTTGTTTTTAATTCTCACTTTTTTTTCCTTTTAATGTCTAGGATTGGTATTGTATTTATTGGCAATTCTGAAGAAACGATGGAAGTTAAAACACTTGGAAAACTGGAACGGTAATTTTTTTTCATTTATTGGAATGTTCTCTGTGTTAAGTGTATATAATATAGAATAGGGATCAATAAACTATAGCTCACAGGGCAAATCTGGCCTACTTTTCTGTTTTTGTACAGCCTACAAATCACTTTTTTTTTTTTGAGGCAGAATCTTACTCTGTCACCCAGGCTGAAGTGCAGTGGCATGATCTTGGCTCACTGCAGCCTCCACCTCCCAGGTTCAAGCAATGCTTGTGCCTCAGCCTCCCTAGTAGCTGGGATTCCATGCATGCACCACTATGCTTGGCTAATTCTTGTATTTTTGAATGGAGGTGTTGACCAGGCTGGTCTGGAACTCCTAGCCTCAAGAGATCCGCCCACCTTGGCCTCCCAAAGTGCTGGGATTACAGGTGTGAGCCACCATGCCCTGCTCACGTTAACATTTTTAAAGGGTTGTTTTAAAAAGATGTAGAATATGCAACAGAGACTATCTATGGCCTGCAAAGCATGAAATATTTACTCTCGTCTTTTACAGAAAAAGTTACTGAACTCTGCTCTAGAATGATACTAACATTATTTTGTATCTCATCATAGTTACAACAGTAGTCTGCTTTAATATTTCATCTATATTTTAGCTTAATGATTCTCAAATTTACTTGTATGTTTATTTTGAGGTGCTCCTGGGTAATGAGTTTCATAGGTTTCTACTCACTGAATAAAGAAAACTTTCCTTCTGTTTCCTGTGATTATTCTCTTTCACACACAAAGGAACAGCAGTCTATATCTAGTTTTTTCATTCTTTGATAAATTAGTTCATGTTTAATATCCTTACTCCTTTCATGGTTTTAGCAGTTCTGATCATGGGTCAGTTCCAGCTGTGCTTTTCCATACTAAATAGGACCCATTCCTTGGCTACTTTCACGTGAGAGCCTGACTAGCTTATTTCATTAACTTGTAAACCATTGTTCAACTCATTGTTTTTCTTTGAGATATGTAAACATTTCATACGTAAATCACTGTGTAAGATTCATCTGGAAGACTTTAAGCCACACCTCACCTAGCCACACAAATTCTTCTATACCTTCCTAGAGAGGCACTAGGGAATGCACTCCTGCACACGCACACACCCAGGTACACAGTCACTGCTGTAATGAGCCTTTGATATTCATGTGTGTTGTATTTGTCAGGTGTGTTAGGATAGAGAAGAGGGTTGAGAATCACTCACCTTTTTTAGTCAGAAAAACATGGGGCTGGGCTGATCTGAATTCCATTCTTTGTTCTGCCACTCACATGCTCATCTGACGTTAGGCAAAGTTACTTAATCTTTCTGAGTTTAATCGTCCTCATCTATAAAAATGAGATAAGACCTACTTTCTTTGGCTTCTCATGGGTGTTAAATGACATAAAGTATGTGAAATACATGGCATTTGGTAAGTACTCAATGTCAGTCTCTTCTGTTTATTTCCTGTTATTAATGACATGTAACCTGTCATCATGAAAATGAGATTAATTTCTTGTTCTAAATTAGCCATTTTATCTTATATATGGATTATTTCCATATAGTCACTTAATATTATTCAAAAAAAGTAAGTTTTTGTCTTTCTTATTTTCTTTAGGTACAAACTACTTCATATTCTGGAATTTGATTCAGATCGTAGGAGAATGAGTGTAATTGTTCAGGCACCTTCAGGTAACGGATCTAAACTTTCATGAATTGTTATTTATATCGTATTAGGAGTTTGATAACGCATTTTTTTTGTCTTTAGGTGAGAAGTTATTATTTGCTAAAGGAGCCGAGTCATCAATTCTCCCTAAATGTATAGGTGGAGAAATAGAAAAAACCAGAATTCATGTAGATGAATTTGCTTTGGTAAGTGCAAATTTCTATGATTTAAAACACTGGAAAAGATATATTTATGAAAGATTTTGGATTTTATTTTTTATAATTTATCAAAAATTATGGAAATTCTGCAGTTTTGTTACACTGTGTATTGGTTCCACATTCCTTTTGTGAAAGCTGGCTTTACTTGGGAAATGTGTCTTCTCTTCAAACCTATTCTGCAGTCAGGGCTTGTATACAGAATACAGCCCTGAATACAGTCAGGTTGCAAGGTCTACTCAAACTATGCTGTTTTAAAAGGGTGTTTGTGGGGAGAGAGATCCAAGATGGCCGATTAGCAACAGCTCAGGAATGTAGCTCCCAGTGAAAGCGCGGAGAACAAGTGGACGCCACACTCTCCGACGAATTTTTGTTGCCCACAGACCAGAAGATTCCCGGCAGAGGAGCCACACGGGTCGCCAGCGTGACTCTTTTGGCCGGTGCGTGCGGCTGTTTTGCCGGTGCCCCAGCGCGGCGCTTCCCGGTGCAGAGTGTACGGGACGGATGGGCTCGGCTGGTCCCAACCCCACAAGGAAAACAGCAATTGGAAGCGCTGAGGACTTAGAGTTTCACAGCAAGCACAGCTGAACCCAGGAAGGTCCAGCTCTGTGGGGAACGAGCATCCGTCAAAGGAAAACTAAGAAACAGAAAAAATTCATCACCGGGCAGAGAGAGATCCAAGATGGCCACGTAGCAGCAGCTCAGGATTGTGGCTCCCAGTGAAAGCACAGAGAGCGAGTGGATGCCGCAATTGCAGATGAATTTTTGATGCCCACAGACTGGGAGATGCCCGGCGAAGGAGCCACACGGGTCGCCAGCGCAACTCTTTTGGCCAGCGCGGTGCTTCTCGGTGCGGAGTGTACGGGACTGGATGCCCTTTTAGTCGGGCTCGGCCGGTCCCATCCCCACAAGGATAACAGCAATTGGAAGCGCTGAGGACTGAGAACAAGCACAGCTGAACCCGGGAAGGCCCAGCTCTGTGAGGAAGGGGCGCCCCCCGAAGGAAAACTAAGAAACAGAAAAAACTTCATCACCAACAAGCCGGATGTCCACTCAGAGACCCAATCTGAAAGTCGGCAATTACAAAGACGACAGGTGGATAAATC
>CAUYQU010069694.1:0-36497 GCA_963574635.1 Cheracebus regulus
GGCTGGATACCACAGCAAAAGGCCAGGCCAGGAGGGGTAGGAAGCTATGGAGATCTTACCTCCTGATAAATGTGCTACATCCCCTCATCTGAGCCCCTCCTTTCCATGTTCCCCAGCAACCTCATGCTTACGTGATTTTTATCCAAATTAAAATTTTCATTGCTACGGAAATGAGATTCTCATGTGCAAGAATGCCTTTACATTTTGACTTATCTGAAACATTTTTGACATTTTCTTTTCCCTATTTAACTCCTTTGTATATGTTCTCTCCCAAGCAGTAAGAACCCTAGGGAAGTTCTAGAAGTTTGCAGAACTATCTCGGGTTTGAGACAAAGATGGTATAGGGAAGCTTGTCCCAGAGGAACGTCATTAGAAACATACCCTGGGAGATGAGTTGGTTTAAGCCTCCGTCCTGGCAAGGGCCAGAATTTCCCAGAATCCCATCTACATATATACAGAGGGAACTGGGAAAAATCAACCTACGACCTTTCCCAATGTATTTTCAGAATCAAGCCAAGAGGCTTCTTAGATTTTGCTTAGTCTCAAAATGAGTTATGTTTAAAAGGCACATTTTGGTATAAATTATTAGCTCATCAGATATTGTTCACTTTGGAATTAAGCTAGATCTCCTTTGAAGTTTTAATGAATTGCCACCGTTGTCCAAACTCAAACCCAACCAAGGTAAGACCAAGAGCTGAAGAATCTGGCCGGGTGCGGTGGCTCATGCCTGTAATCCCAACACTTTGGGAGGCCAAGGCGGGCGGATCACTTGAGATTGGGAGTTTGAGACCAGCCTGGCCAACGTGGTCAAGCCCCTTCTCTACTAAAAATACAAAAATTAGCCAGGTGTTGTAGCAGGCGCCAGTAATCCCAGCTACTCAGGAGGCTGAAACAGGAAAAACCTGGGAGGTAGAGGTTGCAGTGAGCCAGGATTGTGCCACTGCACTCCAGCCTAGGCAACAGAGCGAGACCCTGTCTCAAAAATAAATAAATAAGCTGAGGAATCTATCTTGGCAGCCTAGATTCCATGAGTTTTCAGTATTTCTCCACATAGAACATTGGAAAAACTGGAGGTCATCCTGAACGTATACAAGTTGCTATACCAGAACATTTTCAAGCCAAACTTTAGCGGAAGTTAGGAGAATCAATAGTTCCCTCACTTCTAAGTTTAGGTCCTAAATTCCAGAATTTGAAAGAGGTTAGAAAGTAAAATGATGAAAAGTTGAACATCTGGAATGGAATTCATGAAAATGGTCAAGTCTTAGGCTTGTACTCCTGCCTTTATTTCAAAGCTTTATCAAAAGAAACAGCAGCAGCAGCACCTAGCTGAATTCTAGATGGGATATAAAGATATACACACTGCCATGTGTGTACCTATGCAACAATCTTGCATGTTCTTCACATGTACCCCAAAACCTAAAATGCAATTAAAAAAAAAAAAAAGATATATAGAGAAGAAAAGAAGAAATCTAAAAACACGCTAAGTAAAGAATCCTTGCAGTGAGGTGTAATGCAACTTCATCACTTTATTCAAATCTTCAAAATAGTCTTTATTCTACATTTTTAGTATAAAAATTCCACAAGTTAAGTGCACCACAGTGTAGAGAGAGACATACAACGCTGAACTTCCATAACAGTCAATGGTACAGTCAAACATCACATGTACAGAACACACAATTTAGATGAACTGAAATTATAAAATAAAATAAAATCCAATTTCAGAAAACAAAAAACATTAAAGGATCCCTGAAATATTCTTAACCCTAATGAGATTTCACTGGACTCAAGTCATTTTGTAGTGAGGCATTCACAATATGACCCTATTAACCCAGTCTAGGAATTTTGGGGAGCCGAATGAGTGGCTGCATCAGACACTCTGACAAAAAATGGTAACTAATTTTTGATCTGAAAACTCCTCTTAATTTGGCTCTAAACACATCAATCGGGCTTTTGAAATGCATCCCCCTCCTTGCCCCTCATATTTTAAACCAACTGTTGTTCACAGTACAGTTTGCACGATATCTTTGTTCAAACATAGCTCAGTTTTTCTGGCACCAAAACAAATTTGGGTTAGGTTCGTGTATGCAGAGACAACCTATGAGGAGAGCCCAAAAGGCACCCTCCACTTTTGCCTGAGGAGATATGAAAGCAGAAGTAATGGGATCTGTGCTTGGGGCACAGAGGGGGTTTCAGAGGATCCTTGTGAAAGACTAGTTAAAAGATGACAAGTGGGGAGAATTGCAAGGAAAGAAGGAAATTAGTCTGACTGGCTTTCTGTCCTGCACCATTGATTCAATGGAGACTGGCGGGAGGAAATGGAAGACTAAGGTTGGAGATGGGATGGGTGGGGCAAGGGATGGAAAGGAAAAGGCAGACAACTAATGCGTTCCATTTAATAACAAGTAATATAAATCAAAGACTTAAAGGAGATTAAAGACCAATCAGAATAATTTGGCAACTTTAATTCTTAGGAAGATCAAAGTTCCCTCCAAACCTAATTTGATGTTTTATTACTAAAAGCAAAGACCAGTATGGTACAGTATTACTCCAGAGAAATTAAAGGAAGATCCTTAGGGCAGCTTCACCCACATTCATTTTATGAATGGATACCTCCCCTACCTCAAAATGCTTTAGGGAGGTACTGCTACCATTACATGGTTCCTTATTAAATTTGAAAAGTGCCTGAAAGTTTGGGCACCAGAAAGACACCCCAACAACATGTGTCTAAACTGCAACTTCAGGTTAATATGACTAAAGCAGTTACATTGTGAGAAGTGCTGAAGGTATATGATGTCTTTCCCGGCACAAAGGTGGCCTTGGTTCCTCACCAGATGGTGTAGCCACCATCTGAACCACCCATGAAGAAGTTCCCCTTCCGCTGAGTTACGAGGACGTTGGCTCCCTGCATGACTGCAAGCTGAGCAGCATTGGGAGGGCATCCAGGAGGTGGAGGCTGAAAAGAAAGGACAAAATAGAATGGGCACAGGGAGGCTAATATAAGGGAAGGGGACACGGGAAGCAAAGGCCTGTTAGGATAAGGCAATGTACTAACTGCATTTTCAGGAGCTAGTTCTGCCATCAATTTGAGTTCTAAAGTAGGTCTGTATTTTCTGTGAACCCAGAGATAAAAACAGGAAAGGGAGCCTACCACTCATTTGAAGGGTTCCAGCTCTAAGATGAAGCCTAGGACTACCTTGTGAATATGAACAGGCCAGACCAACAGTCATTTCGAGGGTAGGGAACCACTGCCCTACTCACATTTCCAAAACAGGGACAGGGTGCCAGGTCCATGTTAGAATCCCACAGGGGCCCTACATAGTTTTTAATGTTTTAATTTTTATTTTTTTGAGATGAGTCTCGCTCTTGTCATCTAGGCTGGAGTGCAATGGCGGGATCTTGGCTCACTGCAACCTCTGCCTCCCAGGTTCAAGCAATTCTGCCTCAGCTTCCCAAGTAGCTGGGATTACAGGTGCCTGCCACCATGCCCAGCTAATTTTTTTTTTTTTTTTTTGAGACAGAGTCTGACTCTGTTATCCAGGCTGGAGTGCACTGGCGTGATCTCAACTCACTGCAAGCTCCGCCTCCTGGATTCAAGCCATTCTCCTGCCTCAGCCTCCCAAGTAGCTGGGATCACAGGTGCCAGCCACCACACCAGCTATTTTTTAATTTTTATTATAGTCCGGGTTTTACCATGTTGGCCAGCCTGGTTTCAAACTCCTGACCTCAGGTGACCACCCACCTTGGCCTCCCAAAATGCTGGGATTACAGGCATGAGCTACTGAGCCCAGCCCCTACATAGTTTTTGAATAAACTACTGGATAACTGAAGGCTCTCTAATGACACATATTCACCTCATCTCTAGCATGTAGTTACTGAGTAGATGGTCTTAGCAAGGACCATTTGGGCTCTAAATCCCATGCACTGGGGAATTAAGTAGGAGAAAATGATAACTAAAATTGGTACTATCTTTCTAAAAGCTCCCTACTAGAGACTATACATTCTACTTTTTCATCATCAGGGTTCCTAGTACAACACCAAGCTGATGGCAAATACTGAATAATGCTTACGGAATGAATAAGGAGCATTACTAGACCAGTTCAGTGTACCAAAATAAACTGGAAAAGCAGCAAGCAGGACTTGATAGACATGAAAACAAAAGAATCAGGTTCACTCAGTCCCCAGTGAGATGTTACTTGCCACAGCTCTCCTGCCCCCTCAAACACTTTCTGCCTGAGTACTGGATGTCAGCAGTTGCACCAACACTGGTAACTATCATCCAGGAATGGTGAGAGAATGAATATGAAGTTATTTCAGAAAGTTAAAATACACACAAGGGCTGAGTTTTTTCTGATGAGGTCATACTCACAGGAATGTTGCCAGCAGTAGCCCCAGCTCCAAATCTGGCACCTGCATCATACCCTCCTTCCACCAGCACTGTAGAGCCAGGTGGATAGATGGGACCAACTGGATAATAAGCCATGGGGATTGTGGAACCTAAAGGCCCAACAGCCACAGACTGGGCCATGGGAAGATACAGAGAGGCTCCAGGAAATGCGGCCGACATGGTGGGGACTGTGGCAGCCCCTGGGTGCACAAAGCTCGGACGATAGAGCTAGAAGAGGCAGAAGAGAAGGCAAAATGTTACTTTATGACATTCCTATTTGAGATCTCTTTAATAAGCCAATTCTTTTTTTTTTTTCTCGCTCTTAAAGAATTGTCTTAAAATAAGCCTATGCTTAATTCTCCTTGTGCAGGTTATACTTTTTGTGAGATTATACAAGTTGCCTTTCCACTGGCCTTCAATATTCTCCTGGATCACTTCCTGCTAAAGCTAAGGTTGGGATCACAGAACGCAAATTCATCTCCTGCACCTCAGCTGGTGCCAAATAACACAAAATCATCAAATAATGCACTTTCAACTCCGACAAAAATTGCCAAATGATAGTGTTTTAGATTATTCATGTGAGCATTTTGTTCTGTGTGTGAAGAGTAAGAAGTCAGACTTAGCCAAGGACTAAAGGACCACTCTAAGACAATTCTCAGCTAGTTCAAGTATAGCAAACTGGACGCACCTCCGAGTAGGCAGGTGGAGCATCAGTATAGGGTGGAGCCTGAGGAAGATGCAAGGTCTGAGGGTATACTGGATTCCCAGGAGGCTGCACAGGGTAGGTTGGCTGTGTTGGATATTGACCTGGAAGGCAAGAAACAAATGCAGGTTGCCTACTACACAGAGCTACCAAAATGAAGGTCGTATTGGGTAGCTAACTTAGTAGGAGCAAGTGAAAGGGGATTTGCAAATAGTCTGCCCAGAGGGCCTGATTCCTGGAACTAAAAATATGCATTGTCTTTGTACCCTTATAATGGAAGATGCTGGATTCTGACCCCACAGGTAAGGCACTGCTCACTGCCTTTACTAACATACCGATGTAAGGGGAAAGTCTAGCTGGGCCCAAGTTCCCTCCGGAATGAAGGACAGGTCTGGACACCTGTTTCTGAGGTTCTGGCCTGCTGCTGTTCTGGCGTATCAAGGGTGCCTCTGCTCTAGGTAGTCTCCAGAGCCTGTCTACAACCACCCCGTGGCTAACAGTAGTTGTTTTCCTTACAGATTACTATTCAAGGTCGACTTCCAAACAAAGGGTGTGAATAATGGAAGTGAACCGTGAGACTGGGAAAAAAGTGCAGGGCTGAAGGGTGAGGAGGAATGTCCTCACTGGAAAAGCCGGGGATCAGATTTGGGGGTTTTTTTTCTATTCCTTTTTTCCCCCCTCAACCTATTCCTGGGTTATGGGAATCATAACCCATAACCCAGGAATAGGGAATCATAACCCATAACCCAGGAATATGACAGAAACACTGGTACGATCACAGAAAAAGGGAGAAATTCTGATCCAGCCAGCGAAGGGTGAGGGGGTGCGAAGGAAAGGAGAAAAGAGACATCCGAGGCCACGGCCCACGCACCAACTCCAGCAACTCACTAGTTAAGTTCGGGCCCTGCCGGGGGATTCCGGAGCGCGGCGCCCCGCCTCCCCCGGCTCTCCATTGGCCTATGCGAATGCCTGCGCTAACGCTCTATTTGCTCCTATGGATGCCCATCATGTCAAGCCCCCCCACCACCCAAGCCCGCAGATCCAAACTGCGCCACAGAGTTTATGGAGGAAAGGGCCCCAAGGCAGCGGGCAGCTGTAATTTTGGGATGACGAAGGCGTCAGGCGCAGCCCCCTGGGCTGCAGCCGGCCGAGGAGCGCGGCGCAGCCCACCCCAAGCCTGGCGTTTGGTGACCCTGGGCTCCGGACCCGCTCGCTCTGGGCCAGCAGTACTTCCCCCAACGGCCTCTACCGCCCTCTGTCCTTGCCTTTGCTGTTCATGGTGGCTGAGGGTCCGGTTCGTCTCGGCGTCGCGGACGGTTATTTTTTTCGTCCTCTTCCTGTTCGTAGCCACTTCCGTGTCACGTGATGGTCCGTCCGCCTAGCGTCACCCGGCGCCCAAGTGGTGCTGCCGCCGGAAACTCCGCCCCTGCGCCGGGCTTCCAGTCGGCTGCGGGAGGGTCTGCACGGTCCCACCCACTCGTCTTGGCCCTACCCCCTACGCGTTGCTGTCCTTCACCCCCTACCGGTGTCCCTCAGCTGGAGAAAAACCAAACGGAGGTATTGTCTTCAGCTCTGTTGGACGCTCGGCGGAAGAACGGCGCTAGCATTCCCCGGAACCTTTTTCCACCTACACGCGTTCACTCAAGGTCACCTCACATTGGCAGCCTTCCATTAGGGGCTAGATTTATCCAAATTTCTCGCACTGCCTGAAATTGGCTCCCCAAACCTTAGATAATCATGCGTCCCTCCCCTCCAAGCCCAACTTAAGCTTCAGCTAGCTCCGTTAAGGTTTATTTTGCCAGTCCAGCTCACGTGTATCCTTTCCTGAATGAGACCCGCGCTGGAATCTTCACCGCCCTGACTGCTCCAGGACAGGCTGTCAGCAGGTCCTCCCGTGTGTCGCTCCCTTTCTCACTTATAGGAAGGGGTTTTGTTTTCCGTACTGTCTGCAGCAGCTGCACTGAAACTGACATGCTTGCAGTACCCATGGAGTGTTTGTGGCCCTGGTGACCTGTGTGATACCTTGTGCATATTTTCTCTGTGTATGGCTTTGCTTTCTAACTTAATTATCCTTAAGGGCAAAGATGGCATCCTTTAGGCAGCGATTGTTTTTCTTTTTTTAAAAAAAATATTTATTATTATTATTTTTTTTTTTTGAGATGGAGTCTCGCTCTGTGGCCCAGGCTGGAGTTCAGTGGCGTGATCTCGGTTTACTGCAACCTACGCCTCCCAGGTCCAAGCAATTCTCCTGCCTCAGCTTCCCGAGTAGCTGGGATTACAGGTGCCCATCCCCATGCTTGGCTAATTTTGTTCTTTCAGTAGAGACAAGGTTTCATCATGTTGGCCAGGCTGGTCTCAAACTCCTAACCTCAGGTGATCCGCCTGCCTCAGCCTTCCAAAGCGCTGGAATTATAGGCGTGAGCCACCAGGCCCGGCCTCATTTTTTAATACAGAGACAGGGTCTTACTGTGTTTGGCCAGGCTGGTCTTGAATTCCTGGCCTCAAGCGGTACTTCCACCTCCATTGTCCAATGATTAAAGGGTTAACTCTTAGAACCCAGGAACTCTCCTAGGCCTAGCTCTGTCTCATGTAAGCTGCCCTCAGATTGGTTAGAGCCTACTTTACCGGGTGTTGGGTATTTTGCTTGTCATAGTGGGACCTGGGCATTGGGAAAACCAGGGCAGAACCAAATGAGATTACCAACAAAAATGAAAGCGTTCCAGGCTGCTCTTTTCTCTGGCAGGTAGAATTAAGAAGTAAATGGTGGCCCGGCGTGGTGGTTCACGCCTGTAATCCAAGCACTTTGGAGGCCAAGGCGGGTGGATCACTTGAGGTCGGGAGTTCAAGACCAGCCTGACCAACATGGTGAAACCCCGTCTTAAAAAAAAAAAAAAAAAAGTAAATGGTGGCTGGGTGCACCTATAATCCCAACACTTTGGGAGGGCTAGGCAGGAGGATCACTCGAGCCAGCGGTTCAAAACCAGCCTAGGCAACATAAGACTTCGTCTCTACAAAAAAAAAAAAAAGTAGTAGTAACTAGCTGCTTTCATGGACAGGAATCAAACTTTGACATTTTCTTCATTCTCATGGGTCCCCCAATGAGACAAAGATGTTTATTTAGTCGTTTATCAAACATTCTTTCTTACATTAATTTAACAAATATTTTTTGAGCACCAATTATGTGCTGGGCCCTGTGACAGGCACTAGGGAAATAATAATGAAGAGACAGGTGTAGTCCCTACTCTCATGGAATTTATGGTCTACCTAATGGGAGAGACAGAAAAGTGAACACATAATGATAACATAGTATGATTAGTGCTGACATAAAGACAGCATGGGGTGTTAGAAGAACACATAGGTGAGGCACCCATTCTATTCTGATGTTGTCAGGGAAGGTTTCCTGGTGCAAGTGATGTTTGAGATGAAATCTGAAGGGTGAGTGAAAGTTAGGCAAATGAAGAGGGTTCCTGGAAGAGGGAACTGCTTATGCAAAGGCCTAGAGGTAGGAGGGCTTATAGCGGGGAGGGCATGAAACAGTTTGGTGTAGCCAGAGCAAACTTGTAAGGGGACTGGTAAGAGATGACACAGAAAAATTGTGAGCCAGACCTTGCAGGGACGCCTTAGAGCCCACGTAAGATCCCACGTGAAGATACTGGATTCTATGCTAAGGGCACTAGTTAGCCAATGAAGAATGTCAAGCCGGAAAGTGATATGGTCTTGTTTTTGTTTGACTGATTGATTGGGATAGGGTCTTGCTCTGTCATCCAAGCTGGAGTGCAGTGCTGCAGTCACAGCTCACTGCAACCTTGTACTCCTGGTCTCAGTTCATCCTCTAACCTCAGCCTCCTGAGTAGCTGGGACAGCAGTTGCTTGCCACCATGCCTGGCTAATTTTAAGTTTTTTGTAGAGACAGAGTCTCACTTTGTTACCTAGAGTAGTCTAGAACTCCTTGCCTCAAGCAATCCTTCCTCCTGCCTCAGCCTCCCAAACTATTGGGATTACAGGTATAATCCATTGCTCCTGGCTGTGTTTTTATTTTAGAAAAATGCCTCTGGGCCGGGCACAGTGGCTCACGCCTGTAATCCCAACAATTTGGGAGGCCAAGGCAAGAGGATTGCTTGAGCCCAAGAGTTCAAGACCAGCCTGTGCAATGTGGTGAAACCCCATTTCTGCAAGAAATTTCTAAAAAATTAACCAGGAATAGAGGCACACACCTGTGGTCCCAGCTACTCGAGAGGTTGAGATGACAGGATTACTTGAGCCCAGGAGGTTGACGTTGCAGTGAGCTGTGGTCACACCACTGCACTCTACCAGCCTGGGTGACAGAGGCTGTCTCACAAAAGAAAAAGAAAAGGAAAAGTCCCTTTGATGGCCACAGAATATGGAATAGGTTAGAGAAGGGCCAGGTTTGGCCGCTCACACTTCTAATCCCAGCACTTTGGGAGGCTGAGGCATGTGGATCACCCAAGGTCGGGAGTTTGAGACCAGCCTGGCCAACATGGAGAAACTCCATCTCTACTAAAAATACCAAATTGGCTGGGCGTGGTGGCACATGCCTGTAATCCCAGCTACTTGGGAGGCTGAGGCAGGAGAATGGCTTGAACCCGGGAGGCGGAAGTTGCCGTGAGCCGAGATTGCACCATGCACTCCAGCCTGGGTGACAAGAGCAAGACTCTGTCTCAAAAAAAAAGGATTAGAGAAGGGGCAAGAGTGGAGGTATGTTCAGTTTAGTCATTTAAGTGTTATGATGGCAGACTGGCCTAGGGAAGTGGCAGTACAGTAGAGAGAAGTAGGGGGATTCCAGAAACATTCAGGAAGCAGAAATAACGACTAGATCCAGGACTAATGTCAGGGACAAAAACTCTACAAAGTCAAAACTCTGGCCGGGCGCGGTGGCTCACGCCTGTAATCCAAGCACTTTGGAGGCCAAGGCGGGCGGATCACCTGAGGTCGGGAGTTCAAGACCAGCCTGACCAACATGGTGAAATCCCGTCTTAAAAAAAAAAAAAAAAATTAAAAAAAAACAAAGTCAAAACTCTGTATAGTCAAATGACAGGTTGGAAAAAGATATTTGTAATTTACATCACAAAGAGCTAATCTTCCTGCTTTTTGTAAAGAACTTTTAGAAATCAGTAAGAGTATGACCAACCATTAGAAAAAAATAGCAAATGGCACAGACAGACAGTTCACAGAAAAGGAAAAACAAATGGCTCCCTAACAGATGAAGTTCAGCCTGAGTCATAATCAGATGGCAAATTAAACCCCACACATACCATTATCAGATTGGCGAAAGTCCAAACGTTTGCTAACATTACTCTATTTGCAGGGCTTTGGAATAAGCAGACATTCTAATTTAATGGTGATGTGGGTAAAAATTGATACAAATCCTATAAGGTTAATTTGGCAATACCCATCAAACTTGTAAATACACCATTCCCAATAATGAGAGTGATCTACAGATATATTTGCACTAATGAGAAACATTGTATAGATATAAAGCTATTCATTGCAGTATTTTTGTAATAGCAAAATATTAGAAATAACCCATATTTCTATCAGTAGGAAACAGGTAAAATAAATCTTGGTACATCCATACACTAAAATACTGTGTGGCTGCAACAGAGAATGAGAAAGTACTGGCTGGGCCTGGTAGCTCATGCCTGTAATCCAAGCACTTTGGAGGCAAAGGCGGGCGGATCACCTGAGGTCGGGAGTTCAAGACCAGCCTGACCAATATGGTGAAACCTCGTCTTTATAAAAAAAAGAAAGAAAGAGAGAAAGTACTTAAAGGTGTTTTTTAAATGAAAACGGGAAGATTCAAAATCATATGCTTAGTATGACACATTTTATTTTTTTATTTTATATTTTATTTTATTTTATTTTAGTACAGAGTCTCACTCTGTCACCTAGGCTGGAGTGCAGCTAGTGCTGAGCTCGACTCACTGCAACCTCCACCTCCCAGGTTCAAGTGATTCTTGTGCCTCGGCCTCCCAAGTAGCTGGGATTACCGGTGTGCACCACCATACCTGGCTAATTTTTGTATTTTCAATACAGACAGGGTTTCGTCAGGTTGGCCAGCCTGGTCTCCAACTTCTGGCCTCAAGAGATTTACTCGCCTCCACTTCCCAAAGTGCTGGGATCATAGGTGTGAGCTACCACACCTGGCTAATATAATACTTTTTATGTCAAAGAACAGAAAAACCAAGAATATTCATTAGAATTTGAGTAAAGAAATTCTGGAAGGATACACAAAACACCTATAAAAGTGATTACAGAAGGGGGAGAGAGAGTAGAGAATGTGAGATAAAGGTGGAAGTGAGATTTTTCACTATATACTTTTTAGATTTTTAAAAATATTTGAGGGTGGAGGAGGAGGAGAAAATAAAAACATTTGAGCCTATAATCCCAGCACTTTGGGAAGCCAAGGCAGGAGGATCACTTGAGGCCTGGCGTTTGAGATCAGCCTGGGCAACATAACAACACCCCATCTCCACACATACAAAAATACATCAATTGCCAGGCACTGTGGCTCATGCCTATAATCCCAGCACTTTGGGAGGCCGAGGCAGGTGGATCACCTGAGATCAGGAGTTCGAGACCAGCCTGGCTAACCTGGTGAAACCCCATCTCTACTAAAACTACAAAAAAATAGCTGGGCGTGGTGGCAGGTGCCTGTAATCCCAGCTACTCAGGAGGCTGAGGCAGGAGAATCACTTGGTCCCAGGAGGCAGAGGTTGCAATGAGCCAATCACACCATTGCACTCCAGCCTGGGCAACAGAGCAAGACTCTGTCTCAAAAATAAACAAAAACCACATCAATTAGCCTGGCATGGTGGCTCATACCTATAGTCCCAACTACTTGGGAGGCTGAGGTGGGAGGATCACTGGAGTCCACGAGTTCAAGGCTACAGTGAGGATAATGACACCACTGCACTCCTGCCTGGATGACATAGCAAGATCCTGTCTCAAAAAAAAAAAAAAAAAAATTGAGGCCAGGTGTGCGATGACTCACATCTGTAATCCCAACCCTTTGGGAGGCTGAGGTGGGTGGATCACCTGAGACCAGGAGTTTGAGACCCATGTAGCCAAAATGGTGAAACTCTGTCTCTACTGAAAATACAAAAATAAGCTGAGTTTGGTGGCACACACCTGTAATTCCAGCTGCTCAGGGGGCTAAGGCAGGAGAATTGCTGGAACCCAGGAGGCAGAGGTTGCAGTGAGCCAATATTGTGCCACTGCACTCTAGCCTGGGAGACAAAGCGAGACTCGGTCTAAAAAAAAAAAAAAAAAAAAAATTAACCATGTGAATAATTACCTTGTCAAAAAATTAAAACAATGTTGTCTTCCCTATGACAATGGCTAATATTAAGAAGACTGGGCAGGGTACAGTGGCTCACAGCCCTAATCCTAGCACTTTGGGAGGATCACTTGAGCTCAGGAGTTCAAGAGCAGCCTGGGCAACATGGTGAGACCCTATCTCAGTTTACATTTTTAAAAATTAAAAAGCATAAAAGAAGACTGACCACATCAAGTGTTGGAGAGGATGTGTTGCAAGTGAAATTCTCATACACTTCTGTTTAAAATCTAAAATGGTACAACCTCTGCCAGGGCAAACTGCTGGTCCTAAGAAAAAAAGACAGAGCCGGGCACGGTAGCTCACGCCTATAATCCCAGCATTTTGGGAGGCCAAGGCAGGCAGATCACCTGAGTTCAAGACCAGCCTTACCAACATGGTGAAACCCCATCTCTACTAAAAATACAAAAATTAGCTGGACATGGTGGCACACATCTTTAATCCCAGCTACTCGAGAGGCTGAGGCAGGAGAATCACTTGAACCCAGGAGGTGGAGGTTGCAGTGAGCCTAGATTGTGTTACTGTACTCCAGGCTGGGCAACAAGAGTGAAACTCCATCTCAAAAAAAATTGAAAAAAAGAATAAAATGGTTTTATTCCAACTACTTTGGAAAACAGTTTGACATACATATACCAAATGATTTAGCCATTCCACTCCTAGGTATTTACCCAAGAGAAATGAAAGCACATGAGCACACAAAGACTTATACATGAATATTTACAACAGCTGTATTTGTCATATCTGAAAACAGGAAGCAATGAAAATTTCTACCAATAGGTGAATGGATAAACAAATTTAATGCTATATGGTAGAAGGGAATAAACTATGGATCCACAAAACAACACGGATAATATATGCTCAGTAAAAGACACAAATTTTTAAAATAAGAATACATACTATAGGATTTTTTTTTTTTTAAGATATGGGATCTTGCTATATTGCCCAGGCTGGAGTGCATAGGTGTGATCATAGCTCATTGCAGCCTTGAACTGGGCTGAAGCAATCATCCCACCTCAGCCTCTCAAGTAACTAGGACTATAGGCATGTGTCGCTGTGCCCTTTGAATTCCATTTATATAAAATTCTAGGAATACAAACTGTAGTGATAAAAAGCAGTGGCTGTGAAGGGAAGCGGGAGTAGCAGGAGGGACATTACAAATGGAATGTTGGAAAGTTCTGGGACTGATGAATATATGCTCGTTGCCTTGATTATGGTGATGGTTTCATGGGGGTACCTTTTTATTTTTTTTGAGACAGAGTCTCGCTTTGTCACCCAGGCTGGAGTGCAGTGGCGTGATCTCAGCTCACTGCAGCCTCTGCCTCCCGAATTCAAGTGATTCTTCTGCCTGCCTCAGCCTCCTGAGTAGCTGGGATTATGGGTGCCTGACAGCACACTTGGCTAATTTTCATATTTCTAGTAGAGCTGGGGTTTCACCGTGTTGATCAGGCTGGTCTCAAACTCCTGACCTCAGGTGATCCGCCCACCTCGGCCTCCCGAAGTGCTGGAATTACAGGTGTGAGCCACCGTGCCCTGCCGGGTATACATTTTAAACATGAGCAGTTTATTTTTTGTCAACTAACTATACCTCAGTAAGGCTGTTTAAAAAAAAAAAAAAAGACAAGTGTTGGGATGAGGAAAAGGGAAAAGCCAAAAATGATGGCTAATGAATTTTTTTCTTTCTTTTTTTTTTGAGACATAGTCTTGCTCTGTTGCCCAGGCTAGAGTACAGCAGCAAGATCTTGGCTCACTGCAACCTCCGCCTCCTGGTTTCAAGTGATTCTCCTGCCTCAGCCTCCCGAGTAGCTGGGACTACAGGTCCTGCCATGATGCCTGGCTAATTTTTGTATTCTTAGTAGAGATGGGGTTTCATCATGTTGGTCAGGCTGGTTCTCAACTCCTGACCTCAAGTGATCCGCCCACCTCAGCTTCCCAAATTTCTGGGATTACAGCTTCCCAAATTTCTGGGATTCCCAAATTTCTGGGGCGAGCCACTGTGCTCAACCTTTTTGCTTGTTTGTTTGTTTGTTTGTTTGAGACTGGGTCTCGCTCTGTCACCCTGGCTAGAATCCAGTAACACAATCATGGCTCATTGCAGCCTTGCTCTCAGAAGCTCAGGCCATCCTCCTGCCTCAGCCTCCCAAGTAGCTGAGATTACAGGTGTGTACCATCATGCCCAGCTAATTTTTGTATTTTTTATAGAGATGGGGTTTCGCCCTGTTGCCCAGGCTGGCCTCATACTCCTGGGCTAAGGGAGTAGCCAGCCTCAGCCTCCCAAAGTGCTGCAATTACAGGCCTGAGCCACTGCGCCCAGCCGACAGCTAATGAATCTTAATGTGCCTTGGGCAAGACAGATGCTGAAAGGAAAATTACAGTAGCACTTGGAAAGCATCGCACTGGAGATGGGTAAGCTGTGATAGGAGGGCTCTGAGAATGATATTGATTCTTCCTGCTGGGCCCCCTAGTCCAGAGGTTTCCAATCTTTTGGCTTCCCTGAGCCACATTGGAAAAATTGTCTTGGGCCACACATAAAATAAACTAACACAATAGTCGATGAGCTATAAACAAAACCAAAAATCACCAAAAAATCTCATAATGTTTTCAGAAAGTTTACAAATTTGCGTTGGGCTGCATTCAAAGCCATCCTGGGCACATGTGGTCTGCAGGCCTCAGGTTAGACAAGCTTACCCTAGTCCCAGTTAATTAGGTTGACTACAGTTGTTTATGTACCTTTATTCAACACCTACTATGTTTTGAGCTCTTCACTTATGTAAGCAGAAGAATACAACCTATTTCCCAGCCCAGAGAAGGAGGTGGAGCTTTGTTAAAGAATCTAGTCACTCCTTGCGGTAACTTTTTTTTGTTTTTGAGACAGAGTCTTTGTCACGCAGGCTGGAGTGCAGTGGCAGTATGTTGGCTCACTGCAACCTCCATGTCCTGGGTTCAAGTGATTATCCCTCCTCAGCCTCCTGAATAGCTGAGATTATAGGTGTATGCCACCATGCCCGGCTAATTTTTGTATTTTTAGTAAAGAAAGGGTTTCACCACATTGGCCAGGCTGGTTTCAAACTCCTGGCCTCGAGTGATCCACCCGCTTCGGCCTCCCAAAGTGCTGGGATTACAGATGTGAGCCACCATACCTGGCTTCTTTGAAGCAACTTTTTCAAAGCTTTATCTAGTCTTTGTGTAACTAAGGGAACAGCTATTATAAGATATATGGCTTAGGCCCAGGCACAGTGGCTTAAAGCTGTGATCCCAGCACTGGGAGGCTGAAGTGGGTGGATCACTTGAGGTCAGGAGTTCAAGACCAGCCTGGCCATTATGGTGAAACCCCATCTCTACCAAAAATACAAAAATTAGCTGGGTGTGGTGGCATGTACCTATAATCCCAGCTATTTGGGAGGCTGAGGCGTGAGAATCGCTTGAACCCAGGAGGCAGAGTTTGCAGCAAGAGAGATCATGCCACTGCACTCCAAACTGGGCAACGGAGTGAAACTTCATCACACACACAAAAAAGGACCCTCATTTCTTATTCCTGGCAAGCCTTGCAGGAGAGGCACTAACACTGCTCTGCATAATAAATGTAAAGCAGTTAGCTGAGCATGGTGACACAAGCCTGTAGTCCCAGTTACTAGGGAGGCTGAGGTAAGAGGATTAAATGAATTCAGGAGTGCAAAGCTGCAGTGAGGTATAATTGCATGACTGCACTCCAGCCTGGGTGATGAGTGAGACCCTGACTCTAAAAAAATAATTTTTTTTTTTAAAGACAGGGTTTCACCATATTGGTCATGCTAGTCTCGAACTCCTGACCTCAGGTGATCCGCCCGCCTCAGCCTCCCAAAGTGCTGGGATTACAGGCATGAGCCACCGCACTCGGCAGTTTTTTTTTTTTTTAAGTTAAAAAAAAAGAAAGATCAGGCACAGTGGCTCATATCTGTAATCTCAACATTTTAGGAGGTCTGGGTTGGCGGATTGCTTGAGGCCAGTAGTTTGATACCAAAGCTTATCCAGGTCACTCAGAAGAACAGAGCTTCATCTGTGTCTTTGTCTGTCTGGAGGGGATCAGCACTTGGGGTAACAGCCTCCCTGAGACAGTCCTGCTTGGAGGGACTATATGCCAAAGCTCATTCCCACAAGGCTGCTGTGGTACCTTTTCTCTGTTGCACCAGGACACACACACACCCTCACCCCTCTAGCTTTAAATCCAGAATCTAAACCGAATATGTCAGATTTGGGGAAAGTGTTTCTGGGGATAGCTGAGGAACCAGAGGAAGCCAGGGCCTGGGGCTTCCCAGGAAGGAATGGAGGATAGAAGAAGTTCCTCGTGAGGGAAGCAGAACTGAGGACAGAGAGCCAGGTTAGGACTGATACTCCCTAATGAAGGTTGAACTTGGGGGTGCTTTTCACTTCAATTATTGAGAAAGTTAAAACAAAAGTTTATCTGGGCATAGTGGCAGGCACCTATGGTGCCAGCTATTCAGGAGGCTGAGGCAGGAGGATCGCTTGAGCCTGGGAGGTCAAGGCTGCAGTGAGCTGCAATCATTCCACTGCACTCCAGCCTGGGTGACAGAACAAGACCCTGTCTCAAAACAAAACATGGTGAAACCCCGTCTCTACTAAAAATAGAAACAATTAGCTGTGTATGGTGGCGCATGCCCATAATCCTAGCTACTCGGGAGCCTGAAGCACAAGAACTGCTTGAACCTGGGAGTTGGAGGTTACAGTGAACCAAGATTGCATCACTGCACTGCAGCCTGGGCAACAGAGTGAGACTCTGTCTCAAAAAAAAAAAAAAAAACCCACAAAGTTTTAATACTTTCCACTATTGTAATTCTCTTTAGTTGTCCCCCCAACACTTTAGTAAAGAACAACCTTGTGCAGTCGTGATAGAAAGAATTCACACCTGCATCCCACTGTGAATATAGGTGCCTTTCATTTAGAAAACCACACTAGGAGGCCGGGCATGGTGGCTCACACCTGTAATCCTAGCACTTTGGGAGGCCGAGGTGGGTGGATCACCTGAGGTCAGGAGTTCAAGACCAGCCTAGCCATCATGGTGAAACCCCATCTTTAAAAAAAAAGAAAAAAAAAGTTAAAAAAAAAAAAAAAAAAGAGAGAGAGAGAACCACACTAGGAGTTCTAGGCTGTGACCAGCAGGCAAGTAAGTGGCTCAAGGCACAATGGAAGAGAGTGTCAGGCAGAAGACTCGAGGGAAAGGCATGAGACAAACCTTGCCTCCCATTCCACTTCTTCAAATATACTTGAGGAAAGTGACCCTTAAAATGGGGGAAAATGCTGACACCTGGGTTTTATATACATTAGCTCACTTAACACAAAAATCTCGAATAGGCATTAGCCCCACTTACAAATAAGGAAACCATGGCTTTTTATTTACCAGTAAGTGACCATGCCCAGATCTGAACCTATATCCGTGGGTCTGACCTAATCACAACATCTCCCACTTTTTCCTATGGAAATGGAGGTGGCTGTAGAGGTTGGCAGTCACGGCAGTCCATATGCTGCCTGTCCATAGCTAGGACGTTTGTTATTCTCTATTGTACAGAACTTTGTATTGTTTAGTGCTTTCAAGCCTATATTGCTTTCGTATTCCACAGAAATAATAAAGATACTATAAAAGGAAAATAAAATCAGTGGTTCATAGAGAACACTGTAAAATACCTGTATCTTGGGAAAGGTGGGTTTTACCGTCCAGAGGACTTAGTAAGACAGAATAAAAAGAATACGGGATATGGGCCAGGCGTGGTGGCTCACACCTGTAATCCCAGCACTTTGAGAGGCTGAGGCAGGCAGATCACCTGAGGTCAGGAGTTTGAGACCAGCCTGGCCAACATGGAGAAACTCCATCTCTACTAAAAATACAAAGTTAGCCAGGTATAGTGGCTCATGCCTGTAATCCCAGCTACTCGGGAGGCTGAGGCAGGAGAATCCCAGCTACTTGAGAGGCTAAGGCAGGAGAAACACTTAAGCCCGGGAGGCAGAGGTTGCAGTGAGCCGAGATTGTGCCACTGTACTCCAGCGTGGGTGACAGAGTGAGACTCTGTCTCAAAAAAAAAAGTATGGGATATGGACCAGGCATGGTGACACGTACCTATAATCTCAACACTTTGGGAGGCTGAGGCAGGGAGGATTACTTGAGGCCAGGAGTGTGAGACCAGACTACATTGAGACCAGACAATATTGCAAGACTCTGTCTCTACAAAAACAAATAAATAAAGAAAACATGGGATGTGGAAGGAAGTTTAGGTTCCAGTCCTAGTTCTGTTCTTCATAACCTGATCAGCATTGGACAAGTCACTTAACTTGTGAGTATCAGTTTTCTCATCTTTCTCAGTTTTCTAAGGCTGTTCTCTCATCTTGAAAACTGTTCCACAGACACAGTGGAATCTCAACACTTAGAGAGGTCAAGGTGGGCAGATAGCTTGAACCCAGGAGTTTGAGACCAGCCCAGGTAACTTAGGGAGACCCTGTCTCTACAAAAAAATTAAAATTAGCCAGGCGCAGTGTGTGCTTGAAGTTCCAGCTACTCAGGAGGCTGAGGTGGGAGAATCACTTGAACTTGAGAGGCAGAGGATGCAGTGAGCTGTAATTGCACACTGCATTCCAGCCTGGGTGACAGAGTAAGACCCTGTTAAAAAAAAGGGAAAAGAAAATTATTCCTACCTCACAGACTTGACATGAGGGTCAAATAAGATAATAATAAATACTTCCTAAGCCATAGAATGCAACCAGTATCTTAGTTAATATAAGCAATAACTGGCCAGGTGTGGTGGCTCGCCTGTAATCCCAGCACTTGGGGAGGCCAAAGCGGGCGAATCACCTGAGGTCAGCAGTTTGAGACCAGCCTGGCCAACATGGTGAAACACTGTCTCAACTGAAAATACAAAAATTAGCCAGGCGTGGAGGAAAGCTCCTGTAATTCCAGCTACTCAAGGAGGCTGAGGCAGGAGAATCACTTAAACCTAGGAGGTAGAGGTTGCTGTGAGCTCAGATTGTGCCGCTGCACTCCAACCTGAGCAAAACTCTGTCTCAAAAAATAATTATTATTATATGTATATGTAATAACTCTTCCAGATTTGCTGAAGCTGATCTTTTGTTGCAAGAAAGGGGTTCCCTTGGGCACAGTTTCTGTGGAAGCTGGGGTCAGGGGACATTATTTGAGTTCAATGAATAGTGGTTGATTTTGCCCATTTATTTCCTACTTCACGCTTGCTTTCCCTCTATCTACATATTCATTTGTCAGGAATAACATTTTTTTTCCTGTAATATCATTTTTTGATGGAAACTTCCAGACTTACTCAGATGGGAGAGAGAAGGGGGGAGTACAAAAGCCCACATTTCTTCAGCATTTCAATCAACAACCTCATTTTCTTCTAACAGTTGAAGTGAACTTCTTATGAATAATGGATGATAGCCTGATGAATATGCACATGGCCTATTATGCCTGTGAGGTTTGGTAAATAATTTATGAGCTAAAATGTTCTTCACCTTGTTACTGTATAAAAATTATGAAAAAAAAACTGTATTTACCCTTTGAGGTGGTAGGGTGATCTGTCAGAGACAATGACAGCAGCCCAGCAATACAGTTTTACATCATTGCTAAAATTAAAGTAAATAGATTAAAATATATGCATTTCAGGGTGAGAGGTAGCGGTCTATAAAAAATGGAGTATGCACAAGCATACTCCTTGTCACATATAAGTTGTCAAAAACTCTGGCTTCTCACCTTAAGATATCCTTGCATTGTTAACAGCATCAGGAATCTTCTCCTCTGTGGCCCAGTCTCTTCACACACCTTCAATATGACCAGCCAAGACTGACAACTGCTTTGTTGTTTTATGAAAACTGGCCCACTGGCCCACTGGCCCTTAGAAATGCATTGCTGCCTTTCTTCTCCTCACAGCTGAGAGGTTTTTTCTGCTGACCAACCTGAGTCCCTTGCTGAATGCCCTAGCTTTATTGTCGTAGCAACAGCAGTGGGTGCCCTTTTGCTGTTGGTTAGAGACGGGGAGGCACAAGATTGACTATGGAGATAAGGAAGGTGTTTGGGACAGTATCCATGGATTCTGGTTAACACTTGGTTGCCCCATGACAAGTTTATGACGACCTGGATCTGGCTCAGTTCTCATGCCAAGGAAGATGGGACCCCAAAGATTATCTGCTTAGATTTCAGTTTTCTAGGTACAGTGCCCAGGAAGACTTTTCCTGTCAACAGAGCATTCCTCATATGCTGGGTTCTTGGGGAGATCAGGTGAAAGAGAAAACATATGGCCCTATCATTCATCTGGTAGGTAAATAATGTATATTCTCAAGAAACAGAGTGAGGACTAGGTGTGGTAGCTCACACCTGTAACCCCAGAACTTTGAGAAGCCGAGGCAGGGGGGATCACTTGAGTTCTGGCATTCAAGTCCAGCCTGGGCAACACAGGGAGACCCTGTCTCTACAAAAAAAAAGTTAGCTGGGCATGGTGGCCTGTGCCTGTGATCTCAGCTACTCGAGGTTGAGGTGGGAGGATCACTTGAGCCCAGGAAGTTGAGGCTGTAGTAAGCCGTAATCACACCCTTGTACTCCAGCCTGGGCAACGGTGCAAGACCCTGTCTGGAAAAGAAAGAAAGAAAGAGAGAAAGAGAGAAAGAGAGAAAGAGAGAAAGAGAGAGAGAGAGAGAGAGAGAGAAAGAAAGAAAGAAAGAAAGAGAAAGGAAAGAAAAGGCAAGGGAAAGAAAAGGAGAGAGGGAATAGCCTATAAATTATATAGTGAAGTTATTAGAACAATAATATAATTTAAAAAGTAATATTGGCTGGGCACAGTGGCTCAAGCCTGTAATCCCAGCACTTAGGCAGGCTGAGGCTGGCAGATCACTTGAGCCCAGGAGTTCAAGACCAGCCTGGGCAGCATATGGTGAAACCTCATCCCTACGAAAAATACAAAAATTAGCTGGGCATGGTGGCACATACCTGTAGTCACAGCTACTTGGGAGGCTGAGGCAGGAGGATCGCTTGAGCCTAGAAGGTTAAGGCTGCAGTGAGACAAGATGAGGCTACTACATTCAGACTGGGTGAAAGAGTGAGACCCTACCTCAAAAAATAAAATAAATAAATAATATTAATTAGAACAATGTGGTATGTATTACAGAGGAAGGCTTCTTGGAGGAGGTAAATCTTGAATTTGCAAAGCTTGCAAAGCTAAAAGGGACCCCATTAGAAAGATTAGAGGTATATATGGCCAAGCCTACCTGATTTGGTATCTGCCTCCCTTTCCAACCTCATTTTGTACAATTCTCCCCAACCTCTTGCTGTGTCCCAGCCTACAAGAGACCAAATGTTTGTGTCACCCTCAAAATTCATAGGTTGAAATTCTAGCCCCCATTGTGATGGTATTAGGTGGGCCCTTTGAGAGGTGATTAGGTCATAAGGGCAGAGCTTTCATAAATGAGATCAATGCCCTTATAAAAGGAACCCCAGAGAGCCTCCTAGCCTGCTTCTGCCATGTGAGGATGGCTGTCTATGAACCAGGAAGCAGGCCCTCACAAGAAATCAAATCAGCCAGCATGTTGATACTGAACTTTCCAGCCTCTAGAACTGTAAGAAATAAATCTATGTTGTTTATAAGCCACACCATCTATAATTTTTTTTGATACTGAATACTTCACAGTCCATAAATTCCCAAAGTAACCATTATTCTAATTTCTATCAGTATAGATTACTTTAGCTGATCCTTGATCTTGATCAGTCCTTGTGGACTGATCTTTATACTGAGCTTTCCAGCCTCTAGAACTGTGAGAAATAAATTCATGTTGTTTATAAGCAACCCAGTCTAAAAAAAATTTTTTTTTTGAGACAGAGTCTTGGTCACCCAGGCTGGAATACAATGGCGTGATCTCAGCTCACTGCCACCTCTGCCTCTCGGGTTCAAGCGATTCTCCTACCTCTGCCGCCTAAGCAGCTGGGACTACAGGCAGGTGCCACCACACCCAGCTAATTTTTGTATTTATAGTAGAGATGGGGTTTGACTATGTTGGCCAGGCTGGTCTTGAACTCCTGACCTTGTGATCCACCTGCCTCAGCCCTCCCAAAGTGCTGGGATTACAGCTATGAGCCACTGGGCCCGGCCTTTTTTTTGTTGTTTTTTTTTCAGTTGGAGTCAGGCTGCAGTGCAGTGGTGCAGTCTCCACTCACTACAACCTCTGCCTCCTGGGTTCAAGCCATTCTCCTGCCTCAGCCTCCCAAGTACCTGGGATTACAGGCATGCGCCACCACACCCGGCTAATTTTGTGTTTTTAGTAGAGACGAGGTTTCACCATGTTGACCAAGCTGGTTTCGAACTCCTGACCTCAGATGATCCGCCTGCCTTGAGCTTCCAAAGTGCTGGGATTACAGGTGTGAACCACTGTGCCTGGCCAAAACCAATATATATATTTTAAAAAAGTAACATACTTTTATTGCAAGAAGACTACCAATACCACATACTGGTGAGGATGTAGAACAACTAGAACTCTCTCATACATTGCTGATAGATATAAATTGGTTCAAACACTATAGAGAACTATTTAGCAGTATGAACAAAAGCTAACTATATACCCCAAACCTATCCTACTTCTCAGTATTTACCCAGAAGAAATAAGTGCATATATTCACCAAAACACTTGTACAAGAATGCTCATAGCAGTTTTACTCCTAAGAGCCCCAAACAGGAAACAACCAAATGCCTATCAATAACAGAATGGATATATGGTGGTATAATTATGCAATGGAACACTACACAGCAATCAAAAAAATACTGCTACTTTCGACAACATGGATGAATCTCAAAAACATATGTTGAGGCCAGGGACGGTGGCTGACGCCTGTAATCCCAGAACTTTGGGAGGCCAAGGCAGGCAGAGCACTTGAGGTCAGTAGTTTGAGACAAGCCTGGCCAACATGGTGAAACCCTGTCTCTATCAAAAGTGTAAAAATTAGCCAGGCATGGTGGCACGCACCTGCAGTCCCAGCTACTCAGGAGGCTGAGGCAGGAGAATTGCTTGAACCTGGGAGGCGAGGTTGCAGTGAGCCGACATCATGCCACTGCACTCCAGCCTGGGCAACAGAGCAAGACTCTATCTAAAAAAAAAAAAAAAATTGTTGAATGACAGGAGTCAAACACAAAAGAGTGCATACTATCTGATTCCACTTATGAGAAGTTCAAGGATCAGCTAAAGTAATCTATGCTGATAAAAATCAAAATAATGGTTACTTTGGGAATTTGTGGACAGTGAAGGAACATAAGGGAATCCTCTCAGGTCTTGGAAAGGCTCTATATCTTGTTTTGAGTGGGGATTACATGGATATGTGTGTGTGTATACACATGTATATATATACACATATATATGTATATGTGTATATATGTATACATGCACTTATATACACATGTAATATGTATATACATGTAAAAATTTGTCAAGGTATACACAAAATTTGTATAGTTTACTGTGTACATGTTAAGCCCCAATACAAAATTAAAGAAACAAAAAGTAAAATATGCTCATCAAATATTTAAGCAATGCAGAAGTGTATACAATGTAAAGAAAATCATGATTAACATTTTTTTTTTTTAGACAAGAGTCTTGCTCTGTTGCCCAGGCTGGACTGCAATGGCGTGATCTCAGCTCACCACAACCTTCACCTCCCAGGTTCAAATGATTCTCCTGCCTCAGCCTCCCTAGTAACTGGGATTACAGGCACGCACCTGCAGTCCCAGCTACTCAGGACTAATGCCACCATGTGCAACTAATTTTGTATTTTTAGTAGAAGTGGGGTTTCTCCACGTTGGTCAGGCTGGTCTCAAACTCCTGACCTGAGGTGATCTGCCTGCCTCGGCCTCCCAAAGTGCTGGGATTACAGGCATGAGCCACAGCACCTGGCCGATTAACATTTTTATGTATGTCTCCCTGAACTACTCTGATCACATCCATATTTCCTTCTTCAAACTGTTGCTAATATCCGTGCCATCCAAAGCCTTTGCTCTATCTTTGTGTAGCACCAAACCAAGTGACATAGATTAAAAGTTTCAACCTTTGGCCGGGCGCGGTGGCTCACGCCTGTAATTCCAGCACTATGGGAGGCCGAGACAGGTGGATCACTTGAGGTCAGGAGTTCGAGACCAGCCTGACCAACATAGTGAAAGCCTCTTTTTTTTTTTTTTTTTAATTTTTTAAAATAAAGTTTCAACCTTCATGTGACAAAGTTCAGCAGCCATACTGAGCCCCTTCTTCACATAAAGAGTACTGTAAATGGGGGGCCCCTGTCTCTCCACCCCCTCAGGGCAGCAGCAGCAGGCCCAACCCCGCCCCCACCGTTAAAAAAAAAAAAAAAGTAGTATACAAAAATGAGTCACAACCAGTGCCCTCAAAGAATTCAGTCCAGGGAGAGAGACCACAGGGACTACAGACCAAACAAAAACCCCAAAACTGTAATACCATGCCACGTAATAGAGTTTCACAGGGCCATGAAAATGAGTTCAAACTACTGGACAGGGAATGACACCTTACAATTGTATAGAGCTTGCAACTTTCAGTTTTTTTTCACATATAATCTCACAAACTTGTTTTATAACTAATGAAGAAGTTAAATTACTTGCCTGGACTGCTAGTGGAAGAGTTGGGACTCAAACCTAAGTATATACGTATATACATGCACGTAATACATTGGTTACTCACTCCCAGATGGAAACAGCAAGCTGACACAGCCTGAGCTCCACTGGCCAGGTTAACCAGGAGGCCAGGCCATTGAATGCCCTTCCACCAGGAGGCTTTACGAAGCAATCCTGGGGAGGACTGAGTCCTCCACTCACATTGTCACACTGCCTCTAAGCCATCTACTTCTAGCTATCATCAGACCACCAAATATCCACGGAGGGTGGGAGGGGAAACAGCCTAGAGAGACAGCAGGTGGCCTCTGTGTTGGGATCCACATTCATTGGATTTACAGAGCCTTCCTTCCCAGTTCTTCCCTCATTCCCACTCTTCCACTTTGGTCTGGCAACTTTTTCCTCTCTCATTTGTCTGCTACTCCAATCTGCTTTCCCTCAGCCCCCCACATCCATCCCTTTTCTGGTCCCCTCTCTGCCTTCAGAAACTAACAGAGGTGTTTCACCATTTCACCGAACTTTTGTCATTCTGTTTACATTTGTCTACTTGGACAAGAAGGCCGGAAAGCTGCTTTTAGACAACACAGCTCAGGGTTGCCACTGGGTGAGGGACCTGGGACCCTTCGCTGCTTTGGTGCCGGGCCACAGCTGTTCAGAGGTTCTCCACGTTAGCTGAGGGATGTCTGAGTTCCCCCGCCTTTCTTTCTTTGCTGTTCTTTCTTTTTTTTTTTTTTGAGACGCAGTTACGCTCTTGTTGCCTAGGCTGGAGTGCAGTGGCACAAAGTTTCACTCTTGTTGCCCAGACTGGAATGCAATGGCACGATCTCAGCTCGCCGCAACCTCTGCCTCCCGGGTTCAAGCGATTCTCCTGCCTCAGCCTCCCGAGTAGCTGGGATTTTAGGCATGTGCCACCATACCCGGCTAATTTTGTATTTTTAGTAGAGACGGGGTTTCTCCATGATGGATGGGTGGTCTTGAACTCTCGACCTCAGGTGATCCGCCTGCCTCGGCCTCCCAAAGTGCTGAGATTACAGGCAGGCGACACCACGCCTGGCCCGCTCCCCTGCCTTTCTAGGGAGGGAGGCAGACATAAACTTGACTTTCAACATTGAGGAGTTGACTACCTAGAGGAAAGGCGGTGGCAGGGAGTCACCGTCCCAACCCTCGGCTGAAGGCCTTGTGGCATGGAGGTTCCCCCCCCCAGTCCGAACTCCAGCTCCCACTCTGGCACCTTACAAAATGAAACCACCTCCGCGGCATCTCGAAGGGGCTGAGTAACCAACCCCACTGACCGTCCATCTCTGTCCCGGGAGAGAGCCTCCAGGGCCTCCCGCTAGGCCAGGGCCCTAGGGTCCCCTCCCAACCCCCACCCCTCGTTCCCGGCTCCCGTGCTCCCCTCCCTTCCCTGACCGCCCGCCCAGCCCGCCGCCCCCGGCGGCTGGCGCGGGCGGTGCAGCATGCGGCAAAGCGCTTTGCATAAATTATGCTCATGACGCAGCAGCTAAAAAAATCCAAGTAGCAGAAGGAGGGAAAAGGGGGGGGGGGGAGGGATAAGGGGGGGTCGTGGAAGGGGAGAACGAAGAAAAATATATACCTGACCGACCCCCACCCGGCTTCCCCTTCCCGCTTCCCGGCCGTCCCCCTCCGCCCGGCGCAGCCCGCAGAACCCCCTTCGGCTCTGCCCAGCCCAGGCTAGGGGCCCGGGGGCGGCGGCGGGTCCCGACCAGCTCCCGGGCCGAGCCGAGCCCAGCCAAGCCGCACTGGCTTCTTTGTCTGCGGGCGGCGGCCGCCGTGGCCCCGGCCCCGGCCCCCTGGCCCGGGCTGTGAGATGAATCTCTAATCCGTGGCCGCCGGGCACCCGGGGCGAAGGCGGCTCAGGCTCGGGCTCTGGTAAGTAGCGGGGTCCTGGGCGGGGAGGGGTTTGCACGGAGGGGGAGGGGGCCGGGCAGGGGAGGTTTCGGGTTTGGTTAATATGCAATGCCCGTAATTAGCATAATTTATATATTTATGATAAAGAGAAAAAAAGCCGCGGGGCCGGGGCGGCGGGATGCGGGACCCGGGCGGCGGGGAGCTGTGGGAGCCGGACGGCGCGCGGTTGCCCGCCTGGGGCCGTACACCCGGGGGCCGCGCCCTCGCTCGCCCGCGGGCCGCCCTGGACCTGGAGCGGAGAGGGCGGCCGCCAGGTGGACTCGGTGGGGGACCCCGGACCTGGCCCCTCCCCGTTTCTGTCCCTGGAACCCTGGTGGGGTTCGGACCACAGGGGACGCTCTGCACACAGACCCAGTGGCGACGAGGATCCTTGCCCCGCTGGAGAACACAGACGCCTGGGTTCCCGGCGGTTAGGGCAAGCTGGGGCGGCCAGGGTGACCTGTCACAATTCTCCTGAATGAACAAACTCTGGGATGACCGGTGGGACTCCGGGTTAGGGACCCGGGCGTTGCTGGAAGGGTGGGGCAGTGATGGGAGAGTCACCATCGGGCAGAGCGCGAGCACTTCATAAATATTTAATAACGATATTATTATTAAAAAATAGTCATAATAATGGGCCCGATGTAGGCTGCCTGGGCAGGCTCACCTGGCAAGGCCAAAGGAGCTCCCAGCATACCCTGTAACCTCCACTTTCGCGGCAGAATGCCCCGCTCAGCCCGAATGGAAGCCTAAAACCGTCACAGAATAACCTCTGCTGCTGGGCAGGGGGAAATCAGAAGAGTTCGGGAAGCCTTCCTGGGCCAAAGAAAAGAGGCTCTTTGCGGAGATTTTTAACCTCATCTGCCCTTCCCCAATTCCTTGTTCCAAAAGTAGAGAGCTGGTCTCCAATT
The DNA here is from genome assembly GCA_963574635.1 of Cheracebus regulus. Classification (NCBI taxonomy): domain Eukaryota; kingdom Metazoa; phylum Chordata; class Mammalia; order Primates; family Pitheciidae; genus Cheracebus; species Cheracebus regulus. Next base: position 27,902 of record CAUYQU010069694.1, read on the forward strand.
GTTCGTATACATATATCCCACGCCCCTTATTTGGCAATCTAAGGCAGCCAACATTGACTGGCAGAGGTCTTCTGAGGAATTATTCCATATATTCCATTTTGATTCAAGTCTGGGTGTTCAAAGTGATACTTCTGTGACCTGGTACTTCGCTTATCTGCTGTAGAACTTCATTTCTTCATTGGTTCCATGCTCTGAACAATTCAGACAAAACTTCTTTCATGGAGTTTTTATTCTGGGGATGGACAAGTAGATGCTAAACATGAAAACAAATAAGGTAATACCATGAAGTGATTGTGCGTGAGTGTCTGTGTTTGCAGCCATTTCTTCTGTTTTGTACCTGGAAATACTTCCTGGCAGTTAAGAAAAGTGAGTCAGGGGCCAGGTGCCATGGCTCATGCCTGTAATCCCAGCACTTTGGGAGGCCGAGGCAGGTGGATTACAAGGTAAGGAGTTCGAGACCGGCCTGGCCAAGGTGTTGAAACCCCATCTCTACTAAAAATACAAAAATTAGCTGGGCGTGGTGACACTCGCTTGTAGTCTCAGCTACTCGGGAGGCCGAGGCAGAAGAATTGCTTGAACCCAGGAGGCGGAGGTGGCAGTGAGCCGAGATCATGCCACTTCACTCCAGCCTGGACGACAGAGTGAGACTCTGTTTCAAAAACAAAAAAAGAAAAGTGAGTCAGAAGAAATTTGCTCTTGTAATGTTTGTTTATCTGCATTTTGAAGGAATTTGGGATAAGCTTATATTCTCATCCACAAGATATACTCACCATAAAATTATCAGAATAACCTTTCCCTTTTTTTCTTTTGAGATGGAGTCTTGCTCTGTCACCCAGGCTGGAGTGCAGTGGCACAATCTTGACTCACTGCAACCTCCAGGTTCAAGTGATTCTCCTGTTTCGGCCTCCCAAGTAGCTGGGATTACAGGCGAATGCTGCCACACCCGGCTAATTTTTTTGTATTTTAGTAGAGACGGGGTTTCACCGTGTTGCTCAGGCTGGTCCTGAACGCTTGGGCCTCCCAAAGTGTTGGGATTACGGGCGTTAGCCACCGCGCCCAGCCATCTTTTACATTTTAAAAATGCTTTATAATTTAAAACGTTTTTATATGCATGCTTTACTTCAGTTCAAAATCATAGCAATGATAATAACACATATGTAGTGTTTGCTTCATTCTAGGCCCTGTTTTAAGAGCCTTCTATGAATATTATTAATTTAATCCTCCTAATAACCCATGAGATGGTTACTATAATTTGATTCCATTTTGGATAAGAAAACTGAGGCTTAGAGGGACTACCTGTAGTAGAAGCAGTATTCAAGCTGGGTCTTTTGCCTTTAAATCCCATGCTCTGTGTCAAAATGAGGGTTCATGAGGTAAAAGAGAGAGTGGGATCCAGGAGAAACTGGCCAAGGGAGGGAGACTTGGAATGAGAAACTGGATGGGCACTTTAGGAAGGGGTCAGTGTGGTCTGGGTTCTCCAGAACTCAGTTCTGTATCTTTGAAAAAAAAAATTTTTCTTTAAGACAAGGTTTCACTCTGTCACTTAGTCTAGATTTCAGTGGCACGATCTTGGCTCACTGCAACCTCCGCTTTCCGAGTTCAAGCAACTCTCCCACCTCGGCCTCCCAAGTAGCTGGACTATAGGCGCATACCACCAGGCCCGGGTAATTTTTGTATTTTTAGCAGAGAAAGGATTTCACCATGTTGGCCAGGCTGGTGTCGAACTCCTGACCTTAAGTAATCTGCCTGCCTCAGCCTCCCAAAGTGCTGGGATTACAGGTATGAGCCACTACACTTGACTCTACTCTTCTGTTTTTTTGGTCACCTCATTACTCTTTTTCCTTTCTTCTGTGTGTGTGCCTAGCTGGTCTGACAACAGCTTGGCAGGACTGTTAGCTCTGCTGATGGTTCAGGGTGTAGGGGCGGGGGGTGGGTCTGGAGCAGAATTGAGATCCTGTGTTTTCTAGTGTCTCCTGAGTCTCTGGGGCCAGAGCAGTCCCAATAGCCTTCCCCTGTTTCTGAGAGGAGGCTCTGTCTGGTGTCAGGAGGATGGGGTCTGGGGAGGTGGACAGAGCCTTGAAGTTTGAATCTGCCACTGACTCGCCTGTGTCCTTGGTAAAGTCACCTGACCTCTCTCTACCTCTATGTACATATAGATAAAAATGTAGATGATTGGGATAAAAGCATCATGCTAAGTATTTCATTTACGTGATCTTATATCATCATAATAATCCCATAGGGCTTGCCTATTTAATCACCATTTTATTTATTTATTATTTTTATTTTTTTGAGATGGAGTCTCACTCTGTCGCCCAGACTGGAATGTAGTGGCAATCTTGGCTCACTGCAACCTCCGCCTTCTGAGTTCAAGTGATTCTCCTGCCTCAGCTTCCCGAGTAGCTGGGACTACAAGTGCCCACCACCACGCCTGGCTAAGTTTTCTATTTTTAGTAGAGACAGGGTTTCCCCATGTTGGCCAATCTGGTCTTGAACTCCTGATCTCAGGTGATCTTCCCGCCTTGGCCTCCCAAAGTGTTAGGATTAAAGGCGTGAGCCACTGCACTGGCCTAGTCAAATTAGGCAAGGCATTTAAGGATTTCTTCTACTAGGATCTCAGGCTATTTTAGGGAGTTCTGATTTGTTTGGGATTTGCCAGTCCTTCTCCTGTGTATCTTGGAATACTGCCCTAAACTCAAAGCAGTTCCAGAGGAGAATGACAGGTAGAACCAAGTTCTCTAGCTCATTCTTCCCCACTGAAAATCCTGCATGACCCTGGACCTCTTTGGATTCTCAGGGTATGCAAATGCCTTAGCACTCGCAGTTCCTTTTACCCCTGAGACTGCTTGGGTTTTTGATTTTACATTTATTTATTTGGGACAAAGACTTGCTCTGTCACCCAGGCTGGAGTGCAGTGGCATGATCACAACTCACTACTTGAACTGTGGGGCTCAAGCAGTCCTCCCACAGGTGTGCACCACTACACCCAGCTAGTTTTTGTTTTTGTTTGTTTTTGTTTTTTGAGTTGGAGTCTTGCTCTGTAGCTCAGGCTGGAGTGCAGTGGTGCAATCTTGGCTCACTACAATCTCCATCTTGGGGGGTCAAGTGATTCTCCTGCCTCAGCCTCTCAAGTAGCCAAGGGACTACAGGTGCATGCCACCACGCCCAGATAATTTTTTGTATTTTTAGTGGAAATGGAGTTTCACCATGTTAGCCAGGAAGGTCTCAATCTCCTGACTTTATGATCCGCCAGCCTCCGCCTCCCAAAGTGCTGGGATTACTGGCATGAACCACCGTGCCCAGCCTAGTTTTTTTTTTTTTTTTTAATCTTTTGTAGAGATGGAGTTTCCCTGCATTGCTCAGGAAGGTGTCAAACTCCTAAGCTCACATGATTGTCCCAAAGCATTGAGATTATAGGCGTGAGCCACTGTGCTCAGCTCTACCTGGGTTTTTAGATGTTAGCAAGGAAAACAACGGATAAGTGAGCCATTTGCTAGCCAACCAAAGTGCCTTGTCAGGTTGTTTTTCAAACCCAACTCACTGGAGAAAGAAGGCAAAGGAGAGGGCCCTTGGTGTGCTCTGCTTCCCACCCCAGCTTTAACCAGAGCAGCTCTGCTATGATCTGTGTATGTATTGGGATTCTACTGCTGGGACGGGGACAGGAGCTCCTTCTCTTGAAACAGACAGCTGATTGTCTCTCCTTCTTGGCCTTCAGGCTGTGGACACTACATAGCATCATGGGCTCAAAGAAGTCCATCCAGATGTGCTATTTATGCAGCCATTGGGGAAATGGTCAAAAAGCAAACCAAAGATAGCTCTCTAGTCACTGGAACCCAGCCACAGCCTGAGGCTTGAAAAAAATTGGGAAAGTTCCTGACAAGGAGATGGGAGCAGTTCCAGAGGAAAGTCTGCATAGATACCAAGCAAGGGGAACACACAGGGCACAGCTCAGAGTCAAAATGCTAAGTATCTACTTCTCAGAGAGGTGTTGATATCACATACATGTGTAATAGGAGCCATCTAAAGGTAAGACAGAGAGAGATAGGGGAGTCAGATCTGGAACAAGGGAGGTCTTGGACTGTGCTCTGCCTGGATTTCTGGTGGGCTGAAATCTGGCTGGTGGGTTGGAGTAGGCTTAGGTGTGGCTAGAGGCTCTGTCTCAGGATGGACTTTGCCCTTGGCTTAAAGGACCAGACACTGAGGACCCAGGTCCTCATAGCTCATAAAATCTTAAGGGTGGAAGGAGTATCAGAATCACCCAAGCTTTATCACTACTTGAATCCTACTAATAACACAGTCACAAAGTGGACACTTGCCCCTGCTCAGCCACTCCCTGTAAGTGGCCATAATTGGCAGCAAAGAGCCAGAGGCCACAGTGAGCCTATGAGCAGGCTTTACTCTCCTCTCGAGCAGATGGCTTGCTGCTCTACAATGATTGACTACTGCTGCCTTACGCCTAATGACCTTCTTTGGAATTGGAAAATTCTTCTCCATGAAACGTATGTATCAAGCTGTAATGCACCCAGATTCACCTTGCATAGCTTTCATTTCAATTTTGTTTCTTTCTCTTATTTTCTTTGCAAATGACTTCTATATTTAACAACTTTCATAGCTCATCCCAGTTCCTACCTAGAAGTGATGGTAAATTGCCAAGTTCTCTGAAAAACTCATGGAAGGCTACCATGTACAAAATCTGGGGGGATAGGAGTTTAAGACTAGCCCTGGCAACACAGTGAGACCTCATATCTACCAAAAAAAAAAAAATTTAGTTGTCCATGGTTATTCACAGCTACTCTGGTGGTTAAGGTGGAAGGATCACTTGGGCCTGGGAGTTTGAGGCTGCAGTGAGCCATGGTCATGCCACTACATTCTAGCCTGGGCAACAGAGCAAGACCCTGTCTCAAGAAAAAGAAAATCTGAGGGGAGACATCACCCAAGAAGGAGGCTAGGGCCCCAGTGAGGTAGGTAGGCTCACCAGTTCTTCCAGAAAATTCCTCTGCCCCTCCTGCACTGCCTCGTTCTACCTGAAAGGGGAAGGCTCGATTCCTCTTTTTTTTTTTTAATTGTTAGGTATCTGGAATTGCTTGCCCTCTCCTTGACCCCCACGCTAGAGGGTTTAGGGAGGGAAGAGGAGGGAAGGAACCTCATGATTCTCCTTACCTGATTGATTAGGAAACATTCTGCCAAGCATTGAAGATGCTAAAACCCCAAGGGATAATCCAGCAATTCCATTCCTAGGTATATACCCAAAGAATTGGAAACAGGTGTTCAAAAAAAAATTATACTTAATAGTCATAATATATTATTCACAATAGCCAAAAGGTAGAACAACCCAAATATCCACCAACTAATGAACGGATAAACAAAATGTAGTATATCCATACAATAGAGTATTATTCAGCCGGCTGGGCGTGGTGGCTCATGCCTGTAATCCCAGCACTTTGGGAGGACAAGGTGGGCGGATTACAAGGTCAAGAGATTGAGACCATTCTGGCCAACGTGGTGAAACGCTATCTCTACTAAAAATGCAAAAATTAGCTGAGCATAGTGGCTTGCGCTTGTAGTCCCAGCTACTCAGTAGGCTGAGGCAGGAGAACTGCTAGAACTTGGGAGGTGGAGGTTGCAGTGAGCCAAGATTGCACTCCAGCCTGGCAACAGAGCAAGACTTCATCTAAAAAAAAAAAAAAAAAAAAAAAAGATTATTCTGCCATGAAAAGGAATGAAATTCTGACACACGCTACAACGTGGATGAACCTTGGAAACATGCTAAGTAAAAGAAGTTAGACACAGAAAGCCACATATTCTTTAATCCCATTCACATGAAATATCCAGAATGGGGAACTCCATAAAGAAAGCACATCAGTAGTTGCCAGGGCTTGGGCGGTGGCAGTGGAAGGTGAATGACTATTCATGGTTATGAAGTTTCCTTTTGGGTTGATGAAAATGTTCTGGGACTAGACAGTGGTGATGGTGGCACAGGCGTCAATGTACCAGATTCCACTGTATGGTGCACTGTAAAGTGGCTAAGATGGCTAATTGTATGGGATGTGAATTTATCTCAGTCTGTTTGGGCTGCTTTAACAAAATACCATGAACTGGGTAGGTTAAAAACAACGGAAATTTATCATAGTACTGAAGGTGGGAAGTCCAAGATCAAGGCGTCGTTGTCTGGTGACGGCCCACTTCCTCATTAACAGAGCCTTCTTGCTGTGTCCTCACATAGTCAAAGGGGTGACAATATCTCTCTCACACTAGGGTCTCGCTCTGTTGCACAGGCTGGAGTGCAGTGGCGTAATCACAGTTCACCACAGTTTCAACCTCCTGGGCTCCAGTGATCCTCCCACCTCAACCTCTTGAGTAGCTGAGACTACAGGTACGCACCACCACACTCAGCTAATTTTCGTACTTTTTGTAGAGACGGGGTTTCGCCACATTGCCCAGGTTCGCCTCGAACTCCTGGGCTCAAGCAATTCACATGCCTTGGCCTCCCTAAATGCTGGGATTACAGACATGAGCCACTGTACCCAGCCTCAGGCCTTTTTTATACGGTCACAAATCCCATTCCTAATTACCTTGCACCTTAATACTATCACCTTGGGGATTAGAATTTCAACACATGAATTTGGGGAGAAGGACACATTCAGACCATAGCAGAAGGGAAAGGTGAATCCAGAACACCCCTTTGGGCTTTGTTTCCCCATCTGTCACATGCAGATAATAATGTCCCCCATTCCCTACGCCCCCAGAATTGGCATGAGTAATACAGCAAGCAATTTGTGTTACATAAAATGCCCAGTATACAAGACGCACTCAAAATAAATGTTAATTGCTTTTTTCTTGTAAAAGTGTCTAAACCTATTTGCCTCACTTTTTTTTTCTCTCTCTCTCTCTCTCTCTGTCTCTTTCTTTTTTGAGACAGGGTCTGCTTCTGTCACCCAGGCTGGAGTGTACCAATTACTGCTCACGGCAGCCTCTGCCTCCCAGTTTCAAGCAATCTTCCCACCTCAGCCTCCTGAGTAGCTGAGACTATAGGCATGCACCACTATGCCCGGCTAATTTTTTTATTTTTTATTTTTATTTTTGGTAGAGACAGGGTCTCACTATGTTGCCCAGGCTGGTCTCGAACTCCTGGACCCAAGCAATCCTCCTGCCTTGGCCTCCCAAAGTGCTGGGATTACAGTCATAAGCCACTGTGCCCAACCTATTTTCTTTATTTCTTACGACTGGTTTGTGGCTCCAGCCAGCCAACCTGTCCTCACATGAGGGCTTTGCCCACTCCTCACTGCACAGGGCAGCTGTTCCACCACCTGGGATGTCTCACTTCCTCTGTTACAGGCCACTGTGGTCTTTGAGCCGCTGTCACAGAGTCGCCCGAGGGGTGATTCTGTGCTGTTCTTCCACTGAATCAGACTCTCTTGGAGTAGTTGGGGGAAAAGGTCTAGGGATCTGCATTTATATTTTTATTTTTAAATTATTACTCTGTACTTTATATATTTTTCTTTTTTTTCACCATCTCTACCTATTTTGAACATTTATTTGTTTTTTGAGACTGAGTTGCACTGTACTCTGTACTTTGATTACAAATACTAAAATTTTTACTAAATGCTCCAGGAGACCACTTTATTTATTTTTATTTAATTTAATTAATTAATTTATTTATTTATTTTGAGACGCAGTCTTGCACTGTCGCCCAGGCTGGCATGCAGCGGTGCAATCTTGGCTCACTGCAACCTCTGCCTCCCAGGTTCAAGCGATTCTCCTGCCTCAGCCTCCCAAGTAGCTGGGATAACAAGTGCCTGCCACCACGCCTGGCTAATTTTTTGTATTTTTAGTGGAGACAAGGTTTCGCCATGTTGGCCAGGCTGGTCTTGAACTCCTGACCTTGTGACCCACCTGCCTCATCCTCCCAAAGTGTTGGGATTAAAGGCGTGAGCCACCTCGCCCATCCTAATTTATGTTTTTACCATCTCTTCCAGGAAATCTGCCCAGATTTCTCTCTTGCTCCTTACCTGAGTCTAAGGTTCTGAGTGCCAGGGTCAGATTCACTTTGGGTTCTATTGGGTGTGCTCTCTCCCGTTGGACTGGGGGAGCCCCAGGGAAGGTATTTGGCCCTTTCTGTACTCTCCTCACCTTAAGCCCAGATGTTCCTGGTTCTTCTGAATGTTGATTCTCCTAGGATGCTGTAGGAAATGCAACACTTTAAAGGTCTTAGAATTCTGTTTTTTGGCCGGTGCAGTGACTCATGCCTTTTACTTAGGGAGGCATAGGTGGGTGGATCACTTGAGGTCAGGAATTCAAGACCAGCCTGGCCAACATGGTGAAACCCTGTCTCTACTAAAAATACAAAAATTAGCCTGGCGTGGTGGCACATGGCTGTAATCCCAGCTACTCGGGAGGCTGAGGCAGGAGAATCGGTTGAACCCGGAAGATGCAGGGTTCAGTGAGCACAGATCACACCACTGCATTCCAGCCTGGGCGACAGAGGGAGACGCTGTCGCAAAAAAAAAAAAAAAAAAAAAAAAATTTAAGCGGGTTTTTGGTGTTGTTTTTTCTTTTTCACTTTCGTGGGTGTACCGAGGATGGGGGGTGTGCCTCGGTT